>JANQDE010000407.1:50185-67380 GCA_037157785.1 Cephalotes varians | reverse complement strand
TTTTACATTTTGTGTCAAAAAATTGTTAACTTCAAACCTTTATAATTCAAAAAGTACTTAATGAAAAAATGTTTTATTATAGTGTTTTGGAAAGCTCTCGAGATAAGCTATAAAAATATGCAATAAAATGTAGGGGGTTCCATTTAAAAAAATTAGGTTGACCTTGAAATGACCTTAAAGGACATGGTCAAGATCAAAGTCAATGTCATCATCTTATTCCTCGCTTGAAACCATACAACTTTGCTATTGGACATTTTCTCCAAAATGCATTCTAACTGAAGATATTAGGCAGGTCCGATATTTTTCGATGACCCTATATATATAAAAAATTTAAATCAATAGAATGTGGTCGAAGAAAACTCGACGAGTTGAAACTGTTCCAGAATAGTACTTGAATAAATAACTATAATTATTTTTATTTTTAATAACTTTTAACCTAACATCTTATCAATTTGTTCGTTTTTGTTTATTAAAAATTTTTACATTTAGGAATGTAAGAATATTACAAATAATTTAACTTTTTAAACAATTAAATAAATTTAAAAAAATAAATAATAAATTTTTTAAAATAAACTTTTTTTATGTTACTTTCACAGTAAAAACTTTATACAATATTATATTATTTAAAAACTTCCTAAAATAATTTTCTTTAAAATAGTTTAAAACAATTTAATTGATGTAAACAACACAAATAAATAAAGATATTTAAATTTTATGATGAATCCTTTTTTACAAGCTCATCCCTTTTAACGATTAATAAATTTTAATATCTTTATTTATTCGCTTTTTAAAGATTCATACCAAGGATTACTCACACAATATTATTAAAATTCGTGGGAATCACGTCCCCTTGTAAGAAAAAGTTGACACCAAATTCATAAACATATTTTTTCAACATTTTACGTTTTCACAACCTATTCATATACATTATTTCACCGTAATTGCGAACTAATGCTAATTGCTGAACGTGCCGATTAATTAAACATTAAGCTTTCGTTTTATGAATCATAGTAATATTAATTATTTTACTTGGACAACATATCGAGAGCCCCTTTCGATGTGCAATAAATGGCGTGATCCTTTAATGCTGCTTGGCCAGCCTGCGATGATATATTTACAATGCTGCCGCTGCTTTTGCGTTCGATCATGTTTTTGGCTACAACCTGAGATACATTCACTACAGCTTTCACATTAACATCGATAGTTACATCGAATTCTTCGGGTGTGACGTCCAAGAAAGGTGAAAGATACGCGATAGCAGCATTGTTAACCAATAAATCGATTGGCAGGATACTTTGAACAGCCTTTCTAGT
Source organism: Cephalotes varians (assembly GCA_037157785.1). NCBI lineage: Eukaryota > Metazoa > Arthropoda > Insecta > Hymenoptera > Formicidae > Cephalotes > Cephalotes varians. Next base: position 66,067 of record JANQDE010000407.1, on the reverse strand, counting down.
CGCATTCCAGTCACGAAGATCGACGCAAATTGGCTGAATCTTCGGATCGATCGCCACCAAGTTATCCAAATGTTTCTTCGTTTTCGAGAGCGCGAATACCTGTCCTTTATATTTGGCGAGACGAAGGGCTAATTCCCAGCCGATCCCTGCGCACATTTATGAGAGTAAAAATTTATCACAAAATAAAATATTTATATAAATAGATAAGACTCTCAAAGTTTAACAAAATAAAGAATGGAGAGAGCTACTAGGAGTCAGACGCGGATGTGAGTGCGAACAGCGTATAATGAATAAAACTTAGACCATGTTGGTTGCGGTGGTGTATTCCATTATTATAATGTACGTTTCGGCTCTGTTTTGAACCATCTTCAGCAATACAGATTATATTATTTTAATAATCCTTCTCAACATCAGGCGAGGGCGAGTACCTTTTTAAAGTATATTAATCCGAACTATACGTAATTGGTAGGCTATGTGAGTTCCAAATTAGCTGTCTATTGAAATAATTTATATTAAATAATGTTGAAAGGTATAAATTAACATTAGACTCATGTCGATGGAGAGAAGAAATTTAGCCGATTACTTCCCATCTACCGTAAATTATAATCTCGAATGGAATTCATTAAAAACTTTTAATATTTCAGTAACGGAAAATGGAGAAATGATCATTGCGATGTCATCTACGTATCTGATGTAAAAAGACATTGGAAAATTCAATATCTCAAGAGCCCTCTTCTTCAAATCCCGCATAACTAAGTTGAAAATAGTCGGAGACAGTGGTTTCGATTTATTATATATCTCTATTGGTTTCAATAATTTTCAAGCAGACGGCAGTTCGGTTCCGTTCTCAAAATAATAACAGTTTCACTCTCTTATTTATTATTCATTTAATTATTTATTTTTGTAACATTCGCATCTGTTTCGTATTTTTCGGTCAACTTTTGTTAGAAACGCGTGACATTGTGGATAACGGTCGTAAATTGAACAATGCCTATGTGATCATTGCTTGAGCGCTATCCGCCAAATATTTATTTTTACCTTCTCTTCATCGACATGGGAGTCATTTGGAACTCCACATAGCCTACCAACCTACGTATAGTTCGGATTAATGTATTTTCAAAAGGTACTCGCCCTCGCCTGATGTTGAGAAGGATTAGAATAATATAATCTGTATTGTTGAAGTTGGCTCAAAACAGAGCCAAAACGTACATTATAACCATGGAATACACCATCTCAATCAACATGGTCTAAGTTTTATTCATTATACACTGTTCTATGCACTCACATCCGCGTCTGACTCCCAGTAGCTTTCTCTATTCTTTATTTTGATAAAAATTTTATTTATTCATTTATTTAATCATATCAATAATTTAGTAAAGCTAGACATACGGATGCGCACTTCGCGCATGCTATTCAGCTTTTTTTAGCTATACTTGCTTAAATACTTGAATAAATACAATTAATATTATACTGTTACGCTATTAACTCCTCTTATAACTGTCAAAATATGTAATGATAACCGCTTACGAAATAAGCGCTGCAAGAGAACCAATCGGAGTTGCGGAACAAGCGACAACAATTAACTTCGAGACTTTCGGGAAGATTTTGATACATTCGAGTATCGATTTAACATGCCTTTTTAGATAAGAAAATTTGAAAATCTTGTTTGTTTCATCATATCGGTTTAGTCCAAAAAAAATTTTCAGTATTGAATGCTGAAAAAGAGAGATTAAGATTTTTTTTTTTAAATTATGTGTAACAATGCATCCCTAATAATGCATCGTTTCCTGGCCAAACATCCGTCAGATGCTATCCTCCCCTCCCTCCGATCCCACCTGCGGGTGAGAAGGCGCGTTGCGTCACTTTTTAAATCTTGTGAAACCGCGATCGTTTTTGTGTGCACCAAGCATGGACACTCGAGCCAGTGATGCATTTTCGAACCCAAGCACGCTTTTCCCCTTCCACTTATGCACATAGAGACGCTTTGGCTCCATGTGACGGCGCCGCTCGGCATGAGATGTATTGACGGGATTCAAACCTAAAATCTCTGGGATGGGGGGTAATCTAACTACGTTAACGCCGAGCTATAATCGCACGCTTGTCCGGACCCTTTGACATTGGATTGTCATTCGTTTGATCATGTCTCGCAAGAGAGTAAAAAATATACATAGTTCGCCACTGAAATCCGGACAAAATGAACAATTTGTTTAAACAAAATTCTATTCGCCAAAATGTAAACATCACAAAAAAACTTTTTGTACATCAGTGGTACCTTTTTAGAATAAAATTACTATATAACCTCCTTTTGCTTCGATGACTGCTTCGATCTTCGTCCTGAAGCGCTGGCACGATCTTTGCAACGCGTCCTTGTCCATATTAGCGAATGCCGCTTCGATAGTGGCCTGGAAAAATGTTACTTTGGGATGTCTCGATTTGTTGGTCTCGTTCAATGACGTTCCCCTCGTAGTAATCCACCAGATTCAAATCTAGACTGTTCGGAGGCCAGAATTCCTTGATCAAAACATTTTTATATTATACGACAGCTAGTTTTGAAGCAAAGTGACACGCGAAGTTCTGCGCGTCGTTCTGTTGGAAGACGTACCTCCCGGTTGTCACAGTATCTATCCACGGCTTCATTACCCTTGTCAAAAATGTGTAAATAAACCTCTTTTGTGATGGTTTCTTTTGAAAAAAATGTAGCGGCATGATGTAACCTTCACTGGAGACGACGCTTAGGACGTGAACAGGCGCTGAAAACTTCGTCCTAGCTATTATGGAGTCATCTTCGGGATCGCGGGCGAACCAACAGTTGTTCCTTTGGTTCATCTTGGCATCGACAGAAAAAACTTTTTTGTTTGAAAAATCTGATGCGTTTCGCAGCTTCGTTTTTCAACGAGAAGCAGATTACAGCATACAACTCTCTCTCTGTTCATCTTGGCAGCCTCGGAGAGCATTTATCGAACTTTTATCTCATAGGATTTGAAGCGTAGATCCTCGTTAGCAATTTGACGCATTAGTAGTATCACACCCAAGGTTTTTGCTAATTTCTTCAGAAACAGCTCTAAGTCCTCTGAAATGAGCTTTTGAACCTTTTCGATAATTGCTGGAATCCTTATTGACTCTTTTTTTTAATGGCTTTTACTCGTTGGATTGGCAGAACCTATTTCGGACGAAGCCAAATATTTAGCCGCAATATCATATACAATTGATCTTAGTATAGAGTACCCAAAGAACCGTCTACAAATGCCCAACGAAGATCTTCGATTATTGTCGTTTTTTGATTATACTCCGCACTCGATCTTATCTGCTTGGATATTTTGAAGTTATGCACGTTTATTACAAACATGTGACTTGCTTGAACAACGACCTACCGCCGAAGTCAAATGAGACGAAAAATTGAAATGGTGGACCCTGTACGCAGAGTGTCTGAGATTATCCATACACTCCTTTTATCTTGAAAATAGAGCATTTTAGAAAAAAATTTCAGACAAAAATTGTGGGGTTCTAAATGACCTATTCAGTGATCTAATTAGTCTGACTTTTGATGGCGTCACCAAGATCAGAGCAATGTCACTTTGAATTTTTTGAATGGAACCCCCTATTTTTCATATTCTTATAGCACACCTCGAGAGCTTTCCAAAACACTATAACAAAATATTTTTCTATTAAGGTCTTTTCGAGTTATAAGGCTTGAAAGTTACAGTATCAGTACATTATCCAAGGTGTACCATGTAGAGGTTACTTAGTCGGATTTAATCTCGTGTGGGTGTGTGCATACGTACGTACGAACGTGTATGGAGAAGGGAAAGGGGAATCAAAGTTATATGTACTCTGTTCTTGTTTGTCAATTGGACTGATTATGTTTGATGATCAATCAGGTCCAAATTGACTGCATGCATTTTTCCATGCTTAGTATTACCTAGGATGAACGACGTGGACGTGATGAGAATTTCATCCCATTGGGATGCTTGATGTATGTGAGTCCCCTCGCCTCTCACATTCGGAGTGCTTAATTCACGTGAGTCCTATTGCCTCTCACGTTCGGGGTGCTTAATTCACGTGAGTTTCTTTGCCTCTCACATTTGGGAATGAGTGAGTTTTGTTAAGCGACTAAATGTTCAAAGTGAACACAACTCTTTGCGATGCAAACATCTACTCTATTTTGAAAGTAATTGATTGCTCGAAAAATTTCTTCAGCACATAAGAATCAAATTGTTTTATTTACTCTACGAATCATATTATCCCTCGTAGTCGGACGTTCGTAATAGACCAACTCTTTCCCAGAAATAATAATCAAGGATGGTGAGATCTAGTGATCGGGTTGGATAATTGACCGGATCGTATTTGCCTATCCACTTGTTGGGAAACATAGCATTTAATGCCGCACGAGCAAATCTCGATGTATGTGACGGACATGCATCTTGTTGGAACCACATGTTCAGGCGCAATTGCAGAGGAAGATTTTCTAATAAGACAGGAAGATTTATCACTATCAAGGCGGAATATCTATCACCGTTTAGATTTTTTTCAAAGAAAACAGGACCTACGATTTGACTTCCAATAATACCACACCAAACATTGACTTTCCAAACGGTTTGATGATCTATTTCTCTCAACCAGTGAGGATTAATTCTCAATAACGAGAGTTCCAAGTATTAACAGATCCATCACTTTTAAATGTACATTTGTAAGATGATAAAATTTTCAAATGGAAATTATATGATTGCTGTCTTATCCAGTTGCAAAATGCAAGTCTCTGTCGAAAATCGTTATAATTTAATGCTTGATGAACAGACATTCTGTAAGGGTAAAACTTGTTATTTTTTTAAAATGCGATAGCTGATTCCCAAGGATAATCTTATTGTGATGATATCCTCAGTACGTCTCACCGACTTTCCATTTTCTCTCTTCGAATTTACACCTGTGTATAAGCTTGTCTGGCTTGTGATCAAACATCTTCATTTCATTAAGTAGGCTGTCATCCATCTTAATATACTCTGCCTTAGAGTATAGCCAAGTCGCTACCCTGCCCTTAACCTTAGCACCAATTAATAGCCTCGTAGAGTTATCGTCAAGATCGTACATGGTGCGCAATTTCTTGATTTCCTTTTTCCATATTGTAAAGGTATCTTCTATTCCGTGTAACGCGCATAAATAATCGCAAATTGATTTCAGCGTAACATTCAACGACGTTCTAACAGATACTTTAGAACGAGGGTATTCCTCAATAATTCGTTTTCTCTTCGTGTAAGATTGAGCTCTCGATGCATTAGTTCACTCTTACGACGCATAAATTCTAATTCCCGTGTAAGAAATGCAAGTTCGTTTGGTAATGGACAAATCAGATTACTCGATAGTACCTCTGAACCGGAAGTTAGTACGATATGGGACGGTGCATCCTCAGCAACATTCGAAGGATCTTTGACGTCTTTCGCTATCTTCTTTTGCATAATGGCGAATCATCTTTCCAGTGAAAAAACCGCGCCTAGTCTGGCTACTAATTCCGCTTTTGTACCAGTTCCACTAAGATCGAACTTTTTGAGCAGATCTCTAAGCTGATTAATCGTATGCATCCATACTGACAATCGTTCGTAACGCAACACAAAATGCGAGGATTATGTCCAAGCGATTCACACATAAAACGATGTAAGGTCGGATCCTATTCTCGTACGATGAAGTACATGAATCTACGAAATCCCACTTTTGAACGCTGGAAGCCGGATAGTGATTAATTGAATTTTCCCTTTATAAGTGAAGAAACTTCTGTATTTCACAAACCGTGTCTTAGGTATAACTATCGACTCGTGACATAAACCGAACATAACTAAAACATTTCTCTCTCCCCGCGATCGTTCGCGGAGCGTTACCTTGATATTCGCCGCTTCGGCACTTACGCCATCTATGTAACGTCTCTTATAGCGCACTCTCTTTTTATATATAATATAAATATGTAAACAGAGTGTACGAAATGAAAACATAATATATCAGAAACTAAGCATTTTCGAAAGAAATGTTTCAGACAAAATTTGGAAAAAGATCTATTTACTGATCTTATCAGTTTGATCTTAAGTAGGACCATTTGTGTGTGTGCGCGTGTGTGTGTGTGTGTGTGTGTGTGTGTGTGTGTGTGTGTGTGTGTGTGTGTGTGTGTGTGTCCGCATACAAACTTATGCATGTATATATTCAGAGTAAATAATTAAATTGCTGTCCGTCAACAATCTAACAATGCGCCAATCTACTATAAAAACTTGAAATAACATTTCCAAAAATATGGAGGTACTTCGTCATTTATACAGCGGCAGAGTTCGTCCAAACTTCTAGGTTTCATACTAGATATAGACTCTACCAAAACTACTTTTTTTGGGACCACCTCATTACACACATGCACAAGTTGCGCGCGTGCGGACACACACACACACGAGGTGTAAATCCGACTAGACAACCTCCACGTAATATATCTTGGGTAATATTAATGCCGACGGTACTGTAACTTTTAAGCCTCAAGAAAGTATTGGGTTGAAACAAAAGTTCGTAGCGTTTTCCGATAGATAACGTTTGAACGTGACTTTGTTTCAAACGTCTCTAAAACATATAATCTTATATACACATTTTGAAAGGTGACATTTCAACGAGTCTTTTTCTGTAATTTGTTTGTTGATTTGCAAATTTTAAGTGTATTTATATTAAAAGTAAAATGGAAGAAAATAAGATGTATTTTCGACACTTAATGCTCTTTTATTTCCGGAAAGGAAAAAATGCTGCATAAACAGCAAAAAAAATTTGTATCGTCCATGGAGATAGTGCCGTAGCTGAAAGTACAGTTCGGAAGTGGTTCATTCGCTTCAGGAATGGCAATTTTGATTTGGAAGACCGAGAACCGGCAAGTCTGCAGTCATTGATGATGAATCAAATCTTAACACTGATTGAAAATAATCCGTCACTCGACACGAGACATCACAGAGATACTCCACATATCTCATATGAGTGTTATAAGACATTTGAAAACACTTGGGTACATAAATCGTTACGATGTTTGGGTGCCTCACAATTTGACGGAAAAAAAATTTAATGGATCGCATTTCCATCTGCGATTCTTTGCTCAAACGCAACGAAAATGATCTATTTTTGAAACGAATAATCACGGGCGATGAAAAATGAATTGCTTACATCAATGTGGAATGGAAAAGATCTTGAGGATCTTGAGGAAATCAATATGAGCCACCATTAACTGCTTCAAATGCCGGTCTGCAACCGAAGAAGATGATGCTGTGTATCTGGTGGGATTGGAAGGGCATCGTGTATTACGACTCCTTCCACACAATCAGACGATAAATTCGGACAAATACTGTTTCCAATTAGATCGATTAAAGGCAGCAATCGATGAAAAGCGTCCGAAATTAGCAAATCGGAAGGATGTTGTCTTCCATCAGGACGCCAGATCTCACGTCACGTTGCATACCCGGCAAAAATTGGTGCAACTTGGCTGGGATGTCCTATCTCACCCGCCATATTCATCCGATCTTGAACCTTCGGATTACCATTTATTCCGGTCACTACAGAATTCCCTTAATGGAAAGAACTTTGATTTTCTGAAAGCCTGTAAAAAGCCTGTACTTGAAGTTCATCGTTCAGAAAGATGCCAAGTTCTGGGAATGGAATCATGAAGCTAGCCTCAAAGATGGCGAAAAGTAGTAGAACAAAATGGCAAAAAATATGTGATTGAATAAATCCATGTTACAAATATCTAAAAATTGTCATTGAAATTTGCTTAAAAACCGCTGCGAACTTTTGTTCCAACCCAATAACTCGGAAAAACTTATAATGAAAAATAACTTTATTATAGTGTTTTGAAAGTCTCCTGACACCAGTTATTAGATTCTGAAATCAAAAATAGTGTTCTATTTAAAAATATCGACATGATCTTAATTTGATCTTGGCGACGCCATCCAAATTGTAATCATATTTAATTATATACAAAACATGTCCATATATATGTTCACATATCCTTCCTTTTTTTACAGTAAAATTACTGTTTGATACAAGAAAAATAATTCAAAAAGTACAATAACGCTCGTATGCATCATAAAAAAAAGAAATAACAAATAGATAGGCCAATAAATGAGCAAGAAAAAATATAGTATTAATAAATCTTTAATCCGACGAAAATCTAAAATTGGAATGTTTCGGCTTACTTAGCCATCATTAAAATAATTTTAAACCTACGTACTGTAATCAAATTTAATAGACATATCGACTGTAAATTCGGTAAATTAGCGTTTCTAAAAACTAACTATTGAATAACTAAAATAACTAACTAAATAACTAACTATAAATCTCGATGTATTAACATTTCAAAAACTGTCTTGAGTTTGTAACGATTTTTGAGGTCCAAAAATAAAATTAGCAGGAAATAGTAAGAGAGTAAGAAATACAGGTAAAAAGTAATGTCTAAACAATTATTTATATTTATTTCATATCTTCATTTAACTATGTTGAAATTTAAATACATATAATCTTAATACATATACTATAATAAATACATATTATCTTTTTACACTTCTATTATATTTATTATATTATATCTATTCTGTTATAGCTATCTATTATAGCTATTATTTGAACGCAATAGCGGATATATAATAATAAATAAATCGGAAGCTATATTGGCAGACACTCAAAGAATATCAAATTTGCTAAAATGCAAGCAAATAGTCATGTGAACAGTTTTCTTCTCACTATTGCAAAGCATGCAAAGAAGAGCATAGCACTTCAATATATATTAACCGAGTTTGTAAAAATAAAGCCAAGGTAATAATAACTTTTTCAAAAATATATATTTTTTATAATATAAGTATTATAAATATTTGTTATATGCGCTTATTAGAAATTTATCGGTTTGATTTAACAGAAAAGTCAGTATGATTATAATATTGATTAATATTATTAATAATTTACAAACTGAGGAACAATTCAGTAAGGTAACTTTTACTGTATGAATCCACATATCTATTTTATTAAAATTTTATTATTTAACTTATTTAGTTAATTAATCGATTTATTCTTTTCCCTTTTAATTGAAAAAGAAAAAATTATATCATCATTATGTTTCGAAATAATATAGATTATTTATAGTCCGTTCCTATTTAAGATTATTTTGAGTGCTGGATTTTAAAATGTAATGTTAATAACAACTCGACTAAAAATGTTTTACTGCGAAATATATTCTGAGGAATTTAAGCATCTCTAATAAAAAGTACAGTTACTTTTGTAAAATTTACTTAAATAATATACAAAATAATATACAAAATCACAAGAATTTATGCAATTTATATGTATTTAAAGTTCTGTGAAATAATATGTTTGCAGAGTTTGGTGCATGAATAGAACGTTGTCGCAATTTACCCAATGAACATTGCAGGAACCATTTATGTAGCAATTTCATAACATATTATATGTAATTGTTACAGATACATATAACGGATGTATGACATATTAGTTATGTTATAACGTAATATTAACATGATTTTATTTACATCAATGTGCGTTCTGTAAAACTTTCTAACAGTTACATAATTATAGTGATAAAACTATGATGTCATTTTAAAAACAAAATAAATACGTGAGTTTATTGATGTCTTTAAGTATTCTGTAAAAATAACGTATACATATATTACGTCATTGAAAATTGTAACTGGAACACATTTTTGAATATATTTTCTTTATATAACTTATTTCAAAATTTGTACAATTTTTAACATTATATTAATTTTTAATTAATTAATTTTAATACTAATAATAACACGAAATGTCCATAGTTGCACTGCAAAATTATAAAATATTCTGTTATTAGTTACTGCGCACCGTCAACAGCGTGTTATAGCTCTCATTAGCCCTTCCACGATTCTATAATTTTTAAAATATTCTGTCTCTTTTTGTATAAAACAGAATAATAACAAAATTTTTCGTATATGTATTGTACAAACGCACGCACGCGCGCGCGCACGCACGCGCGCACGCACACACATATATACACATACACACACCTTTTCTAACCCGTCATAAACCCGTCAATCTTTTTCTTTGGATACTTATCTTTGATTAATGGAAGGAAGCGATTGTTCCATCTTACCACTGTATATTACTCATTCATGTAAAGACATTTATTGATGAAAATCTATGTATTACTATCAAAAACACTGTACTAAAGAGGATCCACATCAAGGAAACGTTTGTATTGTATATATAACATGCTATCTGCATTAAATATTTAATTGAAAATTCTTATATAATGATTTATCGCTCCAATAACTGCGTTGGCTCGTAAAGACAATTTAAATTAATTTGATTTATTCTTGGAGCCATTGAATCTGTTGATTTGTTAGTTGTATTTTTTATATTTATAATTTATTTCCTCATTATTTTCTACATATAAACTTTCATTTCTAGTAATTTTGATTAGAAATACTTATAATATATAAGATGTGTGCAAAATTAAAAAATAAAAGTGCTTAATAAAATAGAAATTCTATATTATGTTCGATTTAATAAAATTTATCTTATCAAGCTGTTCTACAAAATACACATTGTTTATGATATCAGTTAACGCTACAGTTGTACTAATTTCCCTATAAAAATAAAATGAATAGTTAATACGTAATTTTCATAATTAAAAACAGTTTATATGTACGTAAAAAAGAATGTTATTTATATACTTAGGTTTAATTTTTTCCCAATTAAATAATAAATAATCTAGTAGAGAATCATTTTTTGCATGTCTCACAATAATATGTTGAAAAAGATTATTATAATCTTTAATGACTCATTCGCTTTTTAACCCTTTCGCTACATATATATACTATACTATAACTATAGTCACCCGCCAAAAAATGACACCCATACACGAGTGACTATAGTCACCGGTCACAAAATGCTACCTATACACGACGGGTGACTATAGTCACCGGCGACAAAAATGGAACCAAAATTTAAGCCAAGTGCTCTCGATTCGCTTTCGTCTGTTTGCAAATAATTGCAACTGTTGCGATGTTCGTTTTTTTTCATTATTGTTTTGTCATTGGTATTTTGTGATTACTGCAAGACATTTTCCATCAATTTATGTGAATAACAAAACGAAAAGAAAAAAATCCATTAAGAAAATGTGTGGTATGCGCAAAGAACGACAAAAGTAGTCAAACGCGATGTCAATGTGAGAATTGCGATGTTGGATTATGTGTGTATCCGTGTTTTGGAAAGTTTCACACAGAATATTATTATTAAAAAATTATTGCTCAGTATTTACTAAAAATATGTATGAAAAAATTAATTTTTTTCTTAATAAAAAGGATAATTTATTTTGTAATATAATTTTTTTATGAAACTAATTTCTTTTTATAAATTTTTTGCACAATGTACGAAATTTGGCAAAATGACTAATGTTTAATAATGAAAAAGATTAGCATGTAGTTAAAACATTGTTTTATGATTTTATATAGTATAGAATCATGTGTTATATAGAGAACAAATTTAATTTCTATACTAAATTTCTTATCTAAACAAATTTTTACCTTAAAATTCTTGCTTTCCGGAAATAGAAAAATATATGATATTCTTTCAATAGCTTTAATCATGGATTACCACGCTATATAATTTCTCTCTCATGTTAGATAGCTCGTGAGTTCCCGTGAGAATATGGAAGCAGTTAATCTAGTCTGTTATTATAAAGTAAAAAGCGTCATCGATTTGAGCACGCTTGAGAACATGAATTTTTGTATAGTTATTAAAGTTGAGATAGTGTGCAATATTTAACCAATTTGCCTTATTATACTTGACACGATAATATCTGGACTTGCAACGCAATTCTAAACTGAACTAATAGAGTCACAAATTAAATTTTATCGCAATAACCGGTATATATTCAGTAAAAGTACCGGTATATATTCAGTCATTTTTCAGGTAACGCATATAAACAATAATAAGTAATAAATCTTAGACCGTAACGAATAAATCAAATAAGAGAAATGCCTATATTACCTGTACACAATCGTGGTTTGATCTCAAGTACCAAATCATATTTCTGTATACAGTTTAGATACAAATTTTCAGTTTATTTTTAATTTGCTCTGATTGTTTGTCGGACTTGCAACGTAATTCTAAACTAAACTAATAGAGTCACAAATTAAATTTTTGATCGTCAGTTAGATATTGATGTTAATAGCATCTTAAAAATCTATAAATAACTTATTGCGAAAAATATTTCCTCAGCCTAATCTAAACTGTATACAGAAATATGATTGGGCACTTGAGATCCATGACTATGTGTAGGCATTTCTCTCATTTGATTTGATTTTTATTCGTTACGGTCTAAGATTTATTACTTATTATTGTTTATATTGCCTGAAAAATGACGCTTTACTCAATGTATACCGATTATTGCAATAAATATTATCACATGCTTCGATGGTCAAATTGGTTAAGACGCCCGTCTCGGATAGACAGGAGGTCCCAGGTTCAAACCCTGGCTGATCGTTTACACGCAATGGGAAAAATTCAAAATTCAAAAAGAAAGCAAATGAGTTCTTTGAATTGATTTCACATGAATTATCTGAATTGGCTATTTAAAATCATTTAATTATTTGCACTTCATTGTTTTCTCGTCACAAAAAGAAACAATTTTTGTATCAAATTGTAACAGGCGAAAAATAAATCTATTGTGATAATTCTATAAGCGTAAAATCATGAATAGGTCCAGGCCATCGATATCAATTCCAAAACGCAATATCCATGGAAATAAGCATTTAGTGGGATATGAATGGTATAGTCGTGTATTATGAAAGATATAATCGTGTATTATGAGCTGCTGAAATCGAATCAAATAGTCACTGCTTATCAACAATTAATCGATTTGAATCGTCCTTTGAACCAGAAACGTTCAATAATAGCTTAAAGAAAACGTAGAATGATTCTGCTGTACGACACTTCATCATACGTTGCAAAAGTAATTAAAGATATGTTATCGACACTTCAATGGGAAGTCTTACCACACGTCGCGTATTCACCAAATTGTGCTCCTTCAGATTATCTTATTTAAATGGCCTTGCTGATCGGACTCAAAACATATGAAGAAATAAGAAAATAGCTCGATGAATGAATTGCTTCGAAAGATGAATATTTTTTTATTGCAGAATTCACTTATTGCTGAAAAAGTGAGAAAAAATTATAGTTATCGACGGAAAATATTTTGAACAAAATATTTTTAATTTAACATTTTTCTAAAATAAACATGTTTTTTGCAAAAAAATCCCTCAAAATTAATCGGAATACCTAATATATTATTCAAATAATTATATCGACTTATTCTAGTAAAAAAGATAGACGAAATCATTTATTAATCATTTATTAATTGAATTTTTGTCAGATAAAAAGCAGAAATCACTTATCCTTTTTACTTTTTTTTTTACACCTTTTATTCCAGATATTTCTCTACACCACTGAATAAATTTTAGGAAATACCAATTCCTTTTATCTCTAAATACTAATTGCGGTCTAAAAATTGTAATTAAAAGTATTAATACCCGAGTTATGTATATGAATTTAAAACAGAAAAATGTATCTTCTGTGACTTAATGAGTTAAATATGGTTTTAAGATACTACAAATTATATTTGCATTATTGCCACTTTAAAAAAACAACAACTTTGAGTAAAATTATTATATTAAAAATTTTTAAACATAAGATCTAAGATGTCATATAAATTTGATAAAAACTAAAATTATTTGCTATTTGCATTTAAAAATCTTTTTTTTAAATTTTTTGTAGACTTGTAAACTTAGAAAATTAAAATAGAAAATTGTATTGTTTTTATCAAGAGACACGGTAGTGTCTCGCGCCAAGTTCACGCGTAGCGCGAAATGGACCGTGTATCTTTACGCGAGACCAAAAGTTGAGACGAGCCGAGATTATCAGATCTCAATAACGGCTGAGCCGATTGAGTTGATAATCTGATAAGCTCAATCGATAGCGCATACCCGAATTATATCATAAAAATATGCTTATTTTTACTGTGCGTGTTGTATGAAAAAAGTAATAAAAAGTGTAAAAATCCAAAAATATATCTTATGTATGTACGTATACGCGTACGTTTCGAATTTTAGACGTTAGGTACATTAGCGTCATTGATTGACAACTTACAAGGGTGCGTTCCGATATTCACTGCGAGTGCTGCGAGTGCTAGCATATTTAATAATAAGAGATATTAGGGCTGCGTTCGGGCAGCCGCTATTAGCGCTGTAAATCTATAGTACACGTTACGTGCATTACAGATTTTCAGCGCTAATAGCGCGTCTGCCCGAACGCAGTCTAGGTTTTGGAAGACTTTGTATCACTAAGTTTAGACATAAGCTTCAGGATTAAGTACATGTTAAATGTTCAGTTTTATTGGCATATCGAAGTTATCTTTTTTTTTGTTATTTTTCGTTAGTCAAAATCAACCTATGTATATGATCTCTTACTCGTATGTACATACAAATATATATACCTGTTTCGTGTAATAATATGGCCGATATTCATAGTCGAATCTTATATTTAAGATCGTCTTAAGTATACTCTCAAGATGATACAAGCCAATCACAGAGCCATTTTAGCATCTTAAGACATTACTTAAGACAATCTTAAAATAAGAATGGACTATGAATACCTATGTCTCATTTTATATTTTTTTTACTCGATGCTGTTGCATTTGGTGGTGAAACCTCTTTAGCAAAATCTAATTAATTTATATATTACTAAAAATGAAATGATCTATCAAAAATTATTTAAAAAAAAAATAGGTAAAAAAAGGCGCCAAATACACGCTTTTTTCAAAATCAAAACAGAACAATAATTTTACCTTTCAAAAAAGCTGTTAGTATTTTAAGGTGTAGCAGCGCCAAGTTTTTTTGTATTTTTTAATACATTTTTTATTTTGATTAAATTTGTTATTTTTTGATTAAATATTTTAATTTTTTTAATAGTTTATATTTTTATGTATTAATTTTTTAAATATATTGTATTTATAGTCCTTTCTTAAATTCCACTTGGCGCCATATCTTAATATCATTTTTTTTTTGTAGAAAGTACAGTTTTTTGTAGTAAGTATATATACGACAGTTTTTTTGAAAGGTAAAATTATTGTTCTGTTTTGATTTTGAAAAGAGCGTGTACTTGGCGTCTTTTTTTACCTTTTTTTTTAAAAAAAGTAATTTTTGACAGTTAATATTTTAACAAAAAAGTATCTAATTTTATTATTTGATTTCATCTTCTTTTATATTAAAAAAGCAACGGAAAAAGTAATGATTTAAATAACGATTTTTTTCGTTATTTAAAAAGTAAATGATATTAGTAAGTTTCCAGATTTAGTAACGAGTTATTTTTTTGACTTGGTAACGGTAATTAGTTACTTTTAAAAAATAATTGTCCTAACCTTGAAGATCGAAATATTATTGCGACTCAGATTCACGTTGAGAAAGTATTAGCAGTCTCAATTGCATAGAAAACAGAGCAGAGTGACAGAGCAGAGCAAGACGGAGAGACTTTCTTACTCACTCAGCACGCCAAACAAGAAGACACTACGTGAAACAATGTTGTCCTCATGGATTTTAATAATATTATAAATAAATAAAAATATTAAATAACAAATTTCTATCGACCGATATATGAGAACATCATGACAATTTAAAACACGGCCAAATACGGTCAAAGCTAGGTGTCAGTGCTCAATAATAATTCTATTTTTATTTAAATTAAACTATAATCTAGTATATTCAAACTACGCGCCGAACACTGCCGGTCATATAACGTAGTTCTAAACTAGAATAGAAATAAAGTCACAAATGAATTTGATCGTCA
>JANQDE010000407.1:13136-26942 GCA_037157785.1 Cephalotes varians | reverse complement strand
ATATATGGAATACATCTTTCGTAAGTAATTATATATATATATATATATATATATATATATATATATATATATATATATATTGTCAGCACTTCATCATACCTTTCCCATATGTTCTCCACTCGCCATATATCTAAAAGCATCTTCAATTTCTGTTTTATGAAAAACTTTTGCTTGAATTGATTTGATAGTTCCATTTCTAAGACCATCGATTATTATTTTGGATAATAAAGACTTATACTTGTGATTATCAGTAATTATATTATCCAGTAGAATTTCATGAAAGTTAATATCTTTCCGGAATGCGAACAAACCTAAAGGATTAGAAAGGAGAATTTGTCAATCTCCAGAAAACGATCGTTTTGCGCCAAACAACGAACGGACGCAATTAATTTTTCTTCCGCCAATGAATTTAACACGATATCGACGTCGCGACCTTTCATTTGCCGCATAATCATTTGTTCAAAACTGGTATCTCGAGAATTTTCGATACATTTATCCAAAATAGTCGGAAACATTTTTTAAATAAAAGTCCGTTTCTCACTTGTGCCCACGGTAGTGAACACCTCACATCCTTCTTTGAGTGCAAGATGAATAGCTGCTTATCACACACGTATATCTTCACGACGAGAATCGAGAAAAATATTGTTTATAAAATATTTTCTATTCAAAATGTACTTAGATCTCCACCTACAGAAAAACAACAATTTTATATGATGACATTACATATGTAGAATTAAATTTTAAATAAAAACATCAAGACAATATTTAAAAGACACAATTACATAATGTTATTATACAATGAAAATTGATATAGTTTGAAAGGTTTATACATACATTGACAAACATGAGCGGTAGGTACAAGTTCGGCTTCCAATAGTGGTAATCTTAAAAATCTATACGATCCCCAGGTCTTGTTAGATCGCAATACATTAATAGTCATATCTTTCTGCAGTTGCTGTGTATAGAAGGGATCTTGTAGAGAAAATTCAGGGGCCTTCTTATCTTGAATAAGCACTCTGACATTCTCCACTTGGCTCTTTCCTCAAACAATTAACAAAATCTAACAAACCACATTTAAAATCTTTTTCTCCAACAATTATAATTCTACTATTTTGGTCAAGCTTTTTTCCATCGCTCACGAGCGACTTTAGCTCGTCTAGCCAATAAAAATTATCATTTCTTATGTAAACAACAATTATTTGTTTTAACAAAACTTTTTTCTTCAAAAGTACAATCATTTCTCTATCAGCGGCGCTTTTCGAGAATAACATTTAAATCATATTGCTGCGAATATGTTATCATTGATTACGTCGCATTTCTCTCTCGTCAACACATAACCACCTTCTCTCAGAAATGGCAAAAGTCGTTCTAATAATTGTCGTTTGGTCAAAAGATTAAATCCAACTATTAAACTTTGTCTTTTACGGATGGTTTGTTTAAATCTTCTAAGATTGAAATGTTTTGCGATAAATCTGCTGGATTGAAACGATTCGGTGATGTTAGTAGCGTGATATTTGTTTGTATCAATTGTATGTCGTTCAAATCTTCAAGTAGCAAAGATGAGAGATGGAAGAAATTTGATACCCGCAACGGGTTATCTTGCATTCGTATGGTAAACTATCGGCATGATGAAAGAAATAATCTACACAACAATACCCATCATTTTCAAAGATATAAATTTTATTCGTGCTACTCGTTTATCGGAAAATGATGCTGTAAAAATGTGGATTGCGATGCAAAAAGGTATTCGTGGAATGACAAACTTTAAAGCTAACGCTCGGTCTAACACAACATCATCGACATCTTCCACTAGCTCGATAGCTTTCACTTTGATAATTTGATGATCTTCCAGCGCGAGTTGCGCCGATTCGAATCGCATCGTTTAAAAAAATCTTAACGCGATCACGATGACCTACAAATGTGTGTTCTTCTGTAACAGCATCTTGAGCTAATTTCCGGCGAGAGATTCGAGCGGCTCTAAGACCTCGAAGAATCTCTGTTCCACCAACTATAGCTGCGTCTATTTCTTTGTATATTCGTATCGGTAATTCTGTAATAAACCAGACAACACACATGTATAAAATATGTTTTTAAGATGTCGTAAAGGTGTTTTTAAACCCGTATATTTAAAAAACGTCTTTTCTAAAAAAATATCTAAAATAATACGTTTTACAAAGATTTTCTTACTTAATATTTATGTATCAAGCAAAAACAGATCTCAATAATTGAAGAACACTACATTTATCGTCTGTTTTTGTTTCTACATCATCTGCAGCGTTTTGTAGTTTCCAAGTGTGAAGCATAGGATTGATCACTAACTTTTGGATATTTGTAGGAACATACAAATCTCTAGTATCATATCCGATAAGATGCATCTGTAGCATATTATCCACATAAATGTTACCCAATTACTTCACCAAATAATATGTCCTTTTTTACCTGATATAGAGCACTCTTTAATCCACAAAACCAGCCACTGTACTGATAACCACGTAGTTTTAATTCCTTGTATATATATCTCGAGTACTCATATGTTCTTCATTATTCTTCAATAATAGATTTGTTGGAATCATTTCCTGTTTTGGATTCGATGTCTCGTGCACTGTACCTGTCACAACAATGCTATCTTCTTCGGTTATTTCAAACTTTCCGTCTGTAATATATTTATATAACCAATTATACACATTCTTGCAAACAAGCTTCAAGGTTTGTCATTCCACGAATACCTTTTTGTATCGCAATCCTCAATTTTACAGCATCATTTTCCGATAAACGAGTAGTACGAATAAAATTTCATCTTTGAAAATGATGGGTACTGTTATGTAGACTATCCCTTTCATCATACCAGTTTACCATACGAATGCAAGATAACCCGTTGCGGGTATCAAATTTCTTCCATCTCTCATCTTTGCTACTTGAAGCTTTGAACGACATACCATTGATACAAACAAATATCACGTTACTAACATCATCGAATCGTTTCAATCCAGCAGATTTATCACAAAATATTTCAATCTTAGAAGATTTAAACAAACCATCCGTAAAAGACAAAGTTTAATAGTTGCTGGATTTAATTTCTTCGATTACATGACCATTCATATAGTCATAGTCCTTATCGTTGAGTGAGACTTTAACATATCGTTCTCTGGATTTTATGAACTTTTGTGCTTTACAATTTGGTATAAACCAATCTTTGGAATGATCCCAACTAATATGGAATTAAAATAATAGTGAGGTTACATGATACAATTTTATATGTATATATATATATATATATATATGTATATAATGTATATAATTTTTATATGTATATAATGTGTATGTGTGTAATTATATATAAACTAAATAAATGTATATATTTTAAATTATTATAATAAATAAGATTAAAATTAATAATTTAATAATAATAATTATAATATAAAAATTAAATAATACTAATAAATTAAAAATGTTTTATTAATTATTATTATATAATTAAACTCTTTTTTGAATAATACATTACACTAAAATTAAATGCTTTGACTTAAATAAATATTTTTTTAGTTTGTTTAAAAAAAGATTTATTTTAATAAATAAATTATTATTTATAATAAAGAATAAAAAAAATAATATTATCTTTTAAAATAAATATATAACGTTTTAAAACAAAAAATATTTATTCCAAAATAAAAAGTTATTTATCGTAAGGAAGAGAATATATACTTTTTAAAATAAGCAATCACAAACAAAAAAATTAGTGAGTTTTTAAAATTATTTGAAATAATTTAATATGTCTCTTTGATCTTCAAAGATTTTAACCGTCACTTTGAAAGTCACTCAGGATCATGAACTTGACAACATATGCCAAAGTCGAAGTCATCAAAAGATAATCCCCTAAATAGGAGTTATTCCAAAGAAATCTTTTTTATTTAAAAAAACATTTATTTAATAGACTTCTTTTTATTTATTTTATAAAGGACTTTCTTTATATTAACAATTCTATCCGCAATGCTTGAAATGAATATCGATATTTCTTAAAATAAATATATATCAAAAATTAATAGAAAGATACTTTAGGACTTAATAATATAAAATCACAATATTATGATAAAAACGAGGCTAATAAGTCAAGACAGATGTTGTGTCAAAGATTAAAATTGAGTTTATAAACACATTAAAAATACATGTTCGTATATAAAATATAAACAATATAAACAACACAAATATATATCATTTATATAAAACATTTTTTTTATTATAAAAAAATTTTATAAACGAAATTATATTTTTTATATAAAAAAACTTCTTTTAATTTTTTAATTTAAAAAATACAACAAATTTTTTTAAATAAATATATTTGCGACATTTTTTAGTTTAAAAAATATTTTTAAATTCAATTTAAAATGTTTGATTACATAAAAAATCTTTTAAATTCATACAAATTTTAATCAAATTAAAAAAATAATTTATTTCATTACTTGCAAAAATATCATTTATTTGAATTTTGCAGTAAATAGTATGTAAATTAAAAAAGGAATCGGAATAAGAAATGTAAAGATGTAGCATAGACATATCTAAGTGGGAATCCCGGATTTATTATAAGATTTTTTTGAAAAAAATGTTTCAGAAAAAGTTGTAGGATTTAAAAAAAATATACTTACTGATCTTACTAGTTTGAAAAAATTATATAGTTGCATATTGCATAATTAAAAAAAAATTAATCGTGTGTTGTCTTTACATCAACTAATTTATCTCATTATTTTGTACACAAAAGTTATGAAATCTAGTAAAAAATGAATAATTTACGTGATATTTTATGTCAAAATGTGTGAACTTTGTCAACTCATATCTCAAAGAATATTTAACCAAAAGAATTTATTGTGGTGCGTTTTGAAAAACTCTCAAGATCAAATACAAAAATATGCAATAAAAAATGGGGATTTCCATTTTAAAAAAATCGATGTGATTTTGATATAATCTTGGCGATGCCACCGACTCAAAAAAAAAAAAAAACTGATAAGATCAGTAAATAGATCTTTTTAAACCTTATAATTTTTAAGTGAAACGTTTTTTTCACAAACATCATCCGAGTAATCCCGATTTTTTTTTTGCGTAATTTCTATATATATATATATATATACACACACACACACACACACACACACACACACACACACACATATATATATATATTTTTTTTCTACTATAGACATTCTAGATTGTAATTACGATAATACGTATCTTATACCTGATCGATGGAGAGATCATAGGAGTTCTTCGGCTAACTGGAAATTCCACTGAAGGATATAAATTGGCAACTTGCGGCTGTAAGCCACTGTTGTAAAACCCTCCAATTCCTTGAAAAATTACATCGTTGTTTTGTTCAATGCGTTCAGTCAATACAATGTTCGTAACTTCTGGATACAAGCATTCTTTCAAAACGTGCCGTAGAACACCGTCTGATGCAATTTCGATAGTAATAGCATTATTTGGAATTAGACGCGTAGTTTGTTTAAGAAGAACGGTATTTAATATACTACGCGCATAATAATCCGCCGATGATAATTTTGATGTTGAAGCGAACCATTCGGTGCGAGATATGGAAGTGCTGATCCACTTTGGGCTCCGTTTTTTCGGCTGTGATATTACCTTGTTCAAATTAAACAAAACTTGAGCTTCCGCGGATGTGAGACAAGAACTGTGATACGGTACGTTGAGGTTGATCTCTTTCACGTGAATATTATTAACCTGATAATATCAAAGTACAGATTTAACATATGGCAAAATGTTGAATTTCAAGAGTGAATTTTCATATTTTGAAAATTATTGTGAAAATTATTGTGTTTTTTATCCATATAAATCAAATAGAGAAAATTCAACTTTACCTTCAATTTTTTAAATTCTTGCACGGATTCTGTGAGTCCACTCACAACGCTGCTGTCCTCGCTATTGCGACATATTATTTCATCCGATGGACATATATTTTTGAGACACTGATAATCAAGATTGACAACCGCTATAGAACTACGAATAATTTTTTCCTCGGTACATGCCAAACCAATAATGTATGCTGATAAAATAGTTTGTTCTATGGTGAGACATTCATCCGCATAAGCGCAATCGAGTTCACCAGCAGCATGACTAATCATGTAATCCGGAATAATTTTTAAGGATGCTAAGAGATCTACTAAGCCGATCTACAAATATATAATATTTTACAGCCGGACAATAAACTCATTTTAAGAATTTATTTTTGATAAAATAATAAAATGTGAAATAAATTTAGAAAGACATATGGAATATAAAATATATGGAACAGTATAAAAATAAAAAACATAACGCAGTAGAACGTAAAACAAAAATTTATATTTAAATAAAATTTATATTTATTGTTTATATTATGTTCATTAAATTTAAACAAAAATTTATATTTATCGCGTATGTTTTATTAATAAATATAAAATAATTTATACTAATTCATAGCTTTTTGAAATATAATATATTACCTGAATAGCGACAATGCCAATAAATGTATATAATGCGTTTACGCACACTTTTTCGTCTGTCTTGGTTAAAATGTCCATGATATTTATACCATATGATTTTAAAATAACATCGCACTTTCTTATCGCATTTGCAAAGACTTCAAATTTTAATAAGTTTCGACCTGATTTTAATTTATTTAATATAAGAATTATAAATTTATTATTATTGTAGAGGTTAACTGTAAATAAAATATATATATTTAATTTTAAATACATACCCATTCCTGGCCATTGCGAGTCTAAAGCAGAAAATATGAACCAAACAGGTTTTTTCACACTCTCACAAATTTGAATTTCCTTTATTAAATCTTGTTGTAAAGTATTCAGTATAATGAATTCTTTCCATGAATGACCGTCTATATTATCTGTATGAATGTCGTGTAGTAAACGGATATATTCTATATCTATCGAATGATTAGCTACCTAAAATCAAGATCTTAAGATAAAAACATCATGCAAATGAAATGATAAATGTTTAACTTTTCAAAATGACGTTGAAATTGTTTTCAAAATATCTACTAACATCATTTAAAAACAACTTTACTGATTTTTCAGTGCGTCCAGGCAATGTTACAAGTCTTGCCAAGTCATCAGTCAGAACTCCATTGTTAACTTTTTGTTTAGGATTCCACTTTAATAATGTATGAGTATTAGCTCCCCCGAAACCGAAAGAGCTGATATCTATGTAACCGTTTTTAAATTGCATTGGTTCTTGGATGACACGAATAGTTTCATTCATCAAGGCATCTATGTCATCTCGTGGAGATGTGTAATTGATATTTGGAACAAAACCCGTTTCGAATGCTATTATTACCTTCAAAAATTAATAGCAATTTTGAAATGTAAGTTTGAATTAATTTGATTTGATCTGACGTATATATATATATATATATATATATATATATATATATATATATATATATATATATATATATATATCATCATGTTTACCATTGTAGATTTGGAACATCCAACAATATTTAACTAATTACAGAATTTTAACGATTATAAAATTCTCGCACAAGAGTAATAAATTTTATTTCTTCTTATTATCAATTATTAATTTTGTCTACCTGATGATCCTCATACAACATTTTTATTTGTGTTTCTATATAGGAGTTTGCTATGATAACGGCAGTATTTTTCTCTCGCAATTGCTTTAGATTGAATCCGGCATCGATTAATGCTTCATAAGAATGTTCCAGTAAGAGTCTTGTTTCGGGCAAGAGTGCTTGTGCTTGCTCAAAAGATGATCCAAAAAAATCGGCATCAAATTTTTCCACATTGTTTATAGTTCCCATTCGACTTGGTATTTCTGGATGCTCTAATGAAAGAATCGATATATTTACATAGAGATGTACCTATACTAATGTTAAATGAACATCTCAGAAACATTGAATTACAACATTGCTGATGTTGAGTCAACATCGCGAAATGTAGATTCAACGTTGAAAAGATATTGCAGAAACATCTAATGTCCATTGAATTTATGTCTTACAGACATTCGAATTCAATATTTGTTCAATCCATAAGCAATGTAAATTTTATATATAATATCTAAGTTTTATATTTAAAAAAAAGTAAGATAAAATAAATGTGAGTGTGTGTAAAATTATTTTTTAAATTGTTGAAAAAATCTAAATTAAAAAAACAATATCAATTTTTATTATTTAAAATTGATTTTTTGTTTTTCTAAAATGTATTGTTTATATATTTAAAAATATTAAATCCTTAAATTAATTTTTACCTTAAGCAAAATACATTTTATTTACATTCATCTTGAAATCTTTGATCTTTAAGGAATTTTATTAGAATTTTATTACGGATGAAGAATCTTATGCTGCGTCTTTTATCCTATTCTGTGTTATTTTTTAAACATATCTTTGAGAAAATAAAAAAACGTCGCTACTATTTGTCGGCGGTGTCGCGTACTGCTTCCGGGTGAGCGATTTTAGTGGAGAGTTTATTTCAAAAGATATAATTTGTTTAATATTGTTTCAATGTTGCAAAAATATCATCATTCAACATAGAAAAAGCAATTCAGAGATTCAGAGATTGAAAAAACATTCATATTTTAACGTTCAATATTACAATTTCTGCAGCGTTCTTTTAACGTTTTGTGCATGGGTATGTGACTTGTTCATTTTCTTTACACAAAATTTTAATTTAAAATACGTTTTCTTACATGTCTGTACAACTACGCATTAATAATTATTGCATATTTATAAAAAAGAATTGCATTTTTTTTTAATCAGGCATAAATGTAAACCTATAATGCGGGAGTCTATCGCATATAATCATGTTGCGATTGACTCACATAAGTATTAGAAGATATTATAATGCGTACGAATCACTTACCTATTTTCCATCGGTCATGATCCGCTCTAATAAGATCAGTTTTATTAAAAAGATTTTCTCGTAACTGATTCATATTATCTGAATTTGGAAATCTACCAGCGATACCAGAAATAACGATTTCTTCGCCAGAGCCACTGTTCCATGATCTACATGCCACTGTCCATGATTTCAAATTATTTCCTCGGATAATCTAGAAAACTGCTTTGTATTTTAAGTATTAAGTTTATTTTTTTTTACTTATCATATTTTTACTTAATCAACTATACCTGGATTTTTTTGTTTGTAGTATCACTGTTACATCACTGTTTGTAGTATCACTGTGTGTTTGAGTTGCAAATCAGAAATGATTTTGTTCACTTTGCCACCAACCACTATTTATATAACCAACTCAAGACTATTGTAACGTAAATTTTTGTGATTTCATAACTGTTGACATCGTGTTCATATCTTTAAGTTTCTTTCATATTTTTGTAGTTTTCCAGTGTATTTATAAAATTCTTATGACATTTAGAATGTGAATAAATTAATATATTCGTATTAACATACAATATCTAACATACAATATGAATAGGATTGGGTAGTGTCTAGTTAAAAAAATAAAAGTTAAGTTAAAAAGTTAAAAAGTTAAATAATTTTAACTTAACTTAGTTATATTTTAGATTCTTAACTTTTAACCTAATTTAGTTACATTTTATTGGTAATTATTAACTTTTGATTTTACTTTCTTGAAATTAATCACACTATAAATAAAAGGCGTGTGAGACGCTGCGCGTCTGTTTACAAATAATCAATGATGATTTTCGAGCTCGGGCACCACAGTGATTTCTCTTCACCACTCACGCACAGAGTGTACGTTCGGTCTGTCGTGTGACATCATGTGACAACAGTCGGATCGAGACATCCATAGAGATATGAGAATAGAGGACAGAAGGGGGGGAATTTGCGATATCGTGCTAGAGAGAGAGAGAAAAGTAGCAATAAGGGCCCCAGTTGTCTCTCTCGCACGTTTTTGTCAAAAGAGAGGAGGGCGGGGCTTATCCCTTCTTTGTTTTCGAAATATTTCGACAGCTAACTATAATCAGCGCTATAATCAGCGCTAACGTGCGAGAGAGACAACCGGGGCCTCTAATACAATTTCTCTATCGCACACGATATCGCTCCCGCTTACTGCCTAACCATATACTTTCTGCTCTCTATTATCAGACCGAGCATCTCTGTGTGCGCGAGTGGTAGGGGAAAATCGCTGTGCTGTCCGGACTCGAAAATGCTTCACTACAATAATCGATCTGACTGCGTTCTGATATTTACTGTCAGTACTGAAAATCTATAGTATACATTATATTAAAAAAAAAAAATTCGAAAAAATTAAAAAAAATTTTTTTTTGTTAAAAATTTCGAAATGGCCCTAATAAATTTAATAAGTATATATAAACAAAATATATATATAGAGTATGTTTCTAAATAAAGTATATTTATTTTCGTTATTTGTAAGACTGAAGCACTGAAATAAAACAAATTTATCTTTTAACTTTTCAATTATTTTTTTTTATTAACTTAACTTTTAATTCAATTAATTACATTATGGATTAACTTGTATTTTAACTAAGTTAAATTTTTGAGGCTATTGACTTAAGTTAGTTAAAAAAAAGGTTAATCTACCCAATCCTGCATGAATAAGTAAAGAAAGGTTAATCTAAGTTTTACAATTCAAAGTTACAATTTAAATTTTCTATTTCTAACGGTAACAATAGCATTTGAAATGGGGTTTGTTCCATCAATATCAGTTATACAATATCACTATGACATAGATGCCTTGGAAAATGGAACTACTTGTATCATCCAAGGATTAATAGAATTTAAAAACGGTTACATAGATATCGATTCCTTCGGTTTCGAGAGAGCTAATGTTCATACTTTATTAAAGTGGAATCTCAAATAAAAAATTAACAATGGAGCACCGAATAATGACTTGCTAAGACTTATAACGTTGTCTGGATGCACCGAAGAATTAGTGAAATTGTTTTTAAACATTGACATTAGTAGATATTTTGAAAGTAATTTCAACGTCATTTTGAAAAGTCAAATATTTATTATATTTTTTGCATGATTTTGAAAAGTTCTTGATTACAAGTTATTGTAAATGTAGAATAATAAATAAGATAAATGTAGAATATATCCATTTACTATATGACGTTCGTGCAGACAATATAGACAGTCAAGAAGATTCACTGTACTGTATACTTTGTAACAAGATTTAATAAAGAAAACTCAAAGTTGTGAGAATGTAAAAAGATCTGTCTTTTTTTCTGCTTCAGGTTCGCAACCTGACCAAAACTAGATATATGTATATTTAATATTCCTTATTTACAATAGCATTTAAATAACAAAATGATATGAATTTTTAAATATAGGTCAAAATTTATTTCATGTCCTTGCAAATACGATAAGAGTGTGTAATGCTATTTTAAAACTATATAAATGTCGTAGACATTTTAATTAAAACAAAAATGAAAAAGTGTGCGAATTTGCGCATTATACACGTTTATCAGTTAAAAAGATAATATTTTTCGCAATAAATTATTTATAGATTTTTAAGATGTTATCAGCATCTGACGATCAAAAATTAATTTGTGACTTTATTAATTCAGTTTAGAATTGCATTGTAAGTCCGACAATCGGCGCGCAATTAAAAAATAACTGAAAAATTTGTATCTTAAATGTATACAATAATATGATTAGACACTTGAGATCTAGCTTTGACTGTGTATGGACAATTCTTATTTGATTTGATATAAAATTAACGTTGAACATTTGTAGATTGACTTAGTGGATTTAGTATTTTTAAGAAATGTTCTAGATTACATGATTAGTCATTCTGCTGGTGAACTCGGTTGTGCTTACGCAGATGAATGGCTCACCATTGAACAAACTAATCTATCAGCATACTTTATTGGTTTATCGTATGCTGAAGGAGAAATTATGGTTCTATGCAATTTATTATCTTTCAATTACGAGTGTCTCAAAAATATATGTCGAAGAGATATTGAAATAGTATGCCGCAAGAACAGCAGCGTAATAAGTGGACACGCAGAATCCGTTCAAGAATTCATGGAAGAATTACAGGTAGAATTGAATAGCTTTTGTATTTTATAAGTGGATGGAGAATGATTGCTCAATAATATTTAAAATATCGATTCTTCGAAATTCAAGATTCATATTTTGCCGCAACTGTACAAATGATAAATTTGTATTACCAGGTTGATAATATGTGAAAGAGATTTATTGCAACGTGCCGTATCACAGTTTTTATCTCGTATTCGCGGAAGCTCAGCTTTTGCTTAATTTGCAAAGAAATATCACAGTCGGAAAAACGTCCAAAGTAGACGAACACTTTTGTACCTCGCGCCGAATGATTCAGCATCGCTTCAGCATCTAAATTATTACTGGCAAGCTAATCTAGTAGTATACTAAATATCGTTTTCTTTGAACAAACAGCAGTGCCGCCCGTAACGTAGGGCGGTGCCGCTGGTGCCACTACACTGGGCGCAATCATCGGGGGGGCGCAATCGCGACCACGAATAATGTTTTTTAATAAAAAATAAATATATTTTTTAATAGTATTTTTTTAATAACAAAAAACATTTTAAAAAATTTGGGAAAAAAGTTTTTAATTTAAAATTTTTGAAGTAACAGACATTTTAATATGTCATCTCCAATGGAGATTCGAAAATCTACATGATATTGATGCAGATTTCAGTTTTTGTCTATTTATAGCTTAAAGAATATTACCGTAGAAAATCTAAGAAAACAAGCGGCACATTTAGCACTTAAATATGAAGATGACATCCAACAGAATTTTCAAGCGAATTAGAAATTTTGAAATTTCAAGTTTATACACTTTTTGCTGACTCCGAATCCGTAAATTCTTTAGACTTGCTCAAGGCACTTCATCAATTTTCATTAACAAAGACTTGCTCAAATGTCGATACAGTTTTAAGAATATTTTTAACCCTACCTATTACCGTAGCTTCGTGTGAACGGAGTTTTAGTAAATTAAAACTTATTAAAATATATTTAAAGTCCTCTATGGGGCAGCACAGACTGACGAATTTAGGCATTTTGTCCATAGAAAACTCGATTTCAAATCAACTTAATTATGAATTATGATATTATTGACGAATTTGCCTCATGTAAGGCTCGTAAAGTTGTCTTGTAAGATAATGATATGTTTAATACTATTTTATTGTTATTTTCACTATTGTTCTTTCACTTCTAAATATTGTTCTTTCACTTCTTTTTGTACTAAATAATTTTCATTTACTTTAATAAATATATTTATAATAATTAATAAATATAATTATTTCATAGTAACTAAAACATACCAATTAAAGAAATATCTTTAACAAAATAAAGAAAATAAACCAACAAAATGTAAATAAAAAATAGACAAAAAATATAAACGAAAAAAAATAATAAACAAAAAAACAAAAACAAAAAGGAATGTAGCGTAGATCCCCTCCATGTGATGCATTCTGGATAACATATTTATTATGGCAAAGTGATCTACATCTATGTATAATATTTGGGAGGATGGGGGAGCACAAAATTTTGAGCTCGCATCGGTCGTAAAGATAGTTAGTTACGGCACTGACAAACAGTGCATATAATTCCAAGTAACACTGTAACCATCAAAATCGCACCAGATGACGTTGTGCAGTGCGTTCTGAAAGAATCTTTGCATTGTATTGACTCGATGCACTGAACAAAATATGGATATAATTTTTATCTGAAGAATTGGAAGGCTTTACAACTGTGGCTTACAGCCGCAAATTGCTAATTTAAATCCATCAGTGGAATTGCTATTAACCGAGGAACTCTTATGATCTCCCCATCGATTAGGTACAAAAAAATATATATATATATA
>JANQDE010000407.1:0-10646 GCA_037157785.1 Cephalotes varians | reverse complement strand
CCGCCGCCGCCGCCGCCGAGACCACCATTGCCACCGCTGCCATCGCCATCATCACCACCACCACCACCATCACCGCCACCGCCAACATCACCAATACCGCAAATAATTAAACATAATTACAATATTTTCAAACAATATGTCATGTACATACATGAAATTGTTTCACTATTTATAATTAAATTTTTTAATTTTACAGCAAAACGTTAGATGAAGGGAGGAGCGCGGCATAGAGGCGCCCTCGGAAGCAGGCGCGGAGATAGCCGCGGAGGGTGGCGCAGAAATAGCCGCGGAAACAGTCGCGGAGGAAGCGGCAGAGGCAACCGCAGAGGCAACATACATAATATAACATTAAATTTTACATTTATTAAATACATTTTATATGTCAAATAAAAATATTATTATTATTATTGAAAAATTGTATCTTAATGTATACAATAATATAATTGGGCACCCAAGATCCAGCTTTGACCGTGTATAGGCAACTTCTCATTCGATTCGATAAACTCGTTGACGGTCTAAAAATCTTTTTATTCATTTGATATTATTTATATGCGTTGCCTCAAAAATAACTCAAATATTCTCTTAAATATATGTACCGGTTATTGCGATGAATATTATCACATGCCTCGATGGTTGAATTGGTAAAATGCTTGCCTCGAATAAGCAGGAGATTTCAGGTTCAAACCCTGGCTGAGGTAATATTTTTCGCAATAAGTTATTTACAGATTTTTAAGATGCTATTAGCACTAATATTTAACTGAAGATCAAAGAATTAATTTATGACTTTATTCAGCTCAGTTTAGAAATGCGTGCGAGTCCGACAAACTGTCGGCGCGCAGTTCGAAATAACTGAAAAATTTGAAAAATTGTATCTTAAATGCATACAATAATATAATTGGGCACCCAAGATCCAGCTTTGACCGTGTATAGGCAAATTCTCATTCGATTCGATAAAAATATTATATTTTATCCACAATTTTTCCCCTTTTGTTCTTCTTTCTACATCAACATTCCATTAAAAAACATAGTAATAAGGAATATACACATTTTATATATAAAATTTACTTTATTAAGTTACTCTTCAGAATACAGATAGATTCTTTTAAAAAGATCAAACGTTTCCTATAATACACTCATGGGTTATCTTCATCCATTGTTAAGCGGAAAGATTCTGATATGCTTTTGCAAACAGTATGTAAATCGTACATTTCTACGAAGGAACAAATTAGCGAAGATATATTTATTTTTGTTAATTAATGAATACAGGAATTCGTTCTTATTCATGCTAAACGTTACGGTTATCTCGCCTGGAAAACTGTAAATGCGTTAACACGTTAGGGATGTATTTAAAGATTCTTCAATGGGCTATTCAAAATGTCAAATCGATGCAAAAAATTTATTTATCAAATGTTTAGCAAATTTGATTTTCAATTTACTTATTAAATTGAAAATAAAATTTCGAAAGTAAAACAAATTTTTATAAATTCAATATACTATTTTTTTTTATCTAGATAGAAATTTTTATTTTTTCAAAAAACTTCGAATTTTATATGCAAGATGGAAAACAAATCGCGGGTGGAATATTCCACGACATCGCCATAATGCCGCACAATGAAATTTTCATTACATACGTACAAAAATTGTCTCGTTGCGGAACAACTCTTAGCGCACACTTGATGTATTAAGGTGGAGAAGTTGCTCGGAACTGTTTATGGACACATCTGTGAAAATGTATTTATCGTTAAATAAACTGCACAGTAAATATCATTTATTAAATATTTAAGACATTTACGTCGTTTAGAGTATCGAACAAATATCTTTCGATCGTGTTTATGCGATCTTCGTACGATCGCACGATTCCTAATAATTCTTCCTCTCCGATGAGATCCTTCTTTTGCTATTCGTTCCGGCAAAATACTATAGATTTTTTCACGAAGTACTGCTGCAATCTTTCGTTTACATAATAAGTCAAAACACTCGAATTCGTTAGTCTAGCTATTGTTACGTCCAGACCCCAGGATTTTAGTCTTCTTTATTTTGAAAAGAAGGAATTTGGGATAGGAAGGGTATGGAAGGACGTTTCAGTAACCGTTATCTCGCAGGCATGCACACAGTGGCGCGTGCCGCGAGTGGAACGCACTTTTATGGTTCCGGAATATGGGTCAACGTCCTGAAAGGACGCTATAACACCTTTTTCCGGGAGCAGTGCGCTCGTCGGTCCTAATTCGAGTCAAGGAACTTAATCCCTTTAACTCGGGACTGGACCACGTGCGATCTTTTGAGGGAAATAGGATGGTACGAGGGTAATTAAACAGATCGATTTAGAAATAAGAAAAACATTTAATCTTGTTTCTAAACATTAAGACAATAATTTAGACATTAAGGTTAAACATTAATTAGAAACGTAAAAAAAATTAATCGTAAAAATAAAAATAATCGTAACGTAACGTAAAAAATAATCGATAATGTAAACGTAAAAATAATCATTTATAAATAAAATATGAAGTGTAGGTGTGCTTCGAGTTATACAATTATTGTGTCTGTGTGGGTGTGTGAACGAGTACGGGTGGAGCAGACCAGTGATTTTAAGAATGGATTTCGTCTATTGTGGATTTCGTTATTGTGGAAGGGGGGAAAAAGTTAAAAAAGTATCGGACGGGTACATCGTAAAGAAAGGGGGAGTTTGGAAGGAAAACGGGTACAATGGTGTCTGGGTCCTGACCCGAGATTATGGTCCTGATTTCCGAGAGATCGAAATTGTCCCAATAAAATAAGAGTCAGGGGGAAGGGAAGTAAACGCGTTGTGGGAATTGTTGGATTAGTGTGTCTAAGGATTGGTGAGGATCATAATAATAATGCTTAGGATGAGGAGGAGGAATGTGAATCTCTTCGATGAATTCCACGCTTGAGGTCGTGGAATTCGAGGGGAAAGGTGGGCGCGGTGGTTCTTCGGGAGAAGAAATGGGAGAGTAGAAGGAGGGGAAAAGGAGCGGATGGAAGGAGGGGGAGAGTCTGGGAATATTCTTTGTGTCAGTGCGGAGTGGGGGGAATCTGGTTCTACAATAGGGGGTGTAGGGGAGCGAGGAGGTGACGGTGGTTGATTCGATGAAGGGGATGGAGAGGGAGGAGGAGGAGGAGGAGGAGGAGCGAGAACGGTTATACTAGGGACACTATTACTCTTATTACTACTATTGTTGCTATTATTATTATTATTCGACGTTAGCCCGCTGAGAAATTCAGCGTAGGCCCTGTCCAAGAGGCGACGCGCGAGCCTGTTCCTCCGATGCCGGAAGCGCTTTGCTGCCCTTCGGCTGCGGGGTAGATTGGAAGACGGTCGGCCGCTCACTACAGATACGCGAGTATTGAAATGTTTGCTAATGGATTATGATCATGGTTTTACTGGATATTAGCGGGCGGAGGACGTAGAGTGAGTGAATAAGGAAAGGGTGAGAGGCCCGAGATATTAGTGGTCCTCTTAAGGTTAGAAATAAATATTAAGGCCCATTAGAAATTACCAATGAATCTTAGGCGGAATAAGGGTGTAGAGTCGAGGTTTTACTGTAGAGTTAGTGAATAAGGAGAGGGTGAGAGGCCCAAGACTAGTGGTCCTCTCAAGGTTAGAAATAAGTAAGGCCCATTAGAAATTACCAATGAACCTTAGGCGAAATAAAAAGGGGAGAAGTAGGAGGGTACGCGAATTGAATTTGTAGGAGAATCCGAAAGAGATATATAAATACTTATGAGATGATTTACTATTGACGTGGGTGTTGAACGATGCGAATGGCTCCCGGCCCGTCCTAGGGGATCTGCTCTACCTGACTGATGGTACTGATGGACTCTGGTCGTCGTGAATGATAGTTGTGTGGACTCCAACTAGTCATTTATACACTCCCCTGACGATATAAATTTAGGCAAGAGGTGTACCCGGACGAACGAGCGTGAAATAAGACTGTTACTGAGTGCTACGAATAACACAGCTGACTGGAATGGTCAGAGAGGACGAGTGCTCAAAATGTCGTGGTTTATATAGGAATCTCTTAGGGGATGGATTTCTTATGGGATGGTTCAAGTTGGTTGGTTTCAAGGTTTTGGTTGGTGGGATATCCCTCCTTGATGATCAATCTTTCAAATCTCCAAAATTTCGTTGGAGCTTCTCACATTAGATTGGCTCCACCCGCAACGTAAATCTTATCCTACGCTTGTTAATTGGCGTTTCATTATTACTCGTATGACTTTTCTACAATCATCTATTGGCAGGTTTGGATCTTCACTTGCCCGTCCTGTTTCCTAAAGAGGGGACAAGAAAATTCTCATCTCAGCATCTTCCAGAAATATGACTTGTTTCATTCATTTATTTTTTTTGTTTATCGCCGAGTCCTTTTTTATTAGAGGCTGCAGGGATCACGAATCCACCTGTTAAAAGTTTATGAATTCGTGGTTCCTTCCATATGTTGTCACGACTTCGCAGGACCCACTGATTCACACCAAAGTTAAAGATGTTTAAAGAATGTTTCGTTTTGGGTAATTGTTTGTTATATTTAGAGTCCCTGCCACCTGGGTACTGATTTTGTTTACATGTGAACCAGATAAGACCGGCAAAATCATGCTCTTGTTTAGTTTCTTATGTCAAAGTCGCATCTGGAAGGTCCTTTGTGACATACTTGTATTACACGAAATGACAACATACAGAATAAAAGGGAAATTCCATCGAGCTTATTCCCCGTTTGCTAACAGGTGACCGCTTGGGTTTCGTGTTCTTTTTATTCTAATAGATTATTTTGCTAGTTTTTGTTGAAATGAGGAAATCGTGGAGTCCTCAGGACGTAACACTATCAAACTCGCGTGCGAAACATGACATCGTCGACCGCCATCAGACGCGCCGATCACATTCTCGTTCGCTCAGTTTTAGATCGATACATCAATATATCTGCGAGGCTTGATCGCAAACGCTTCTTGCGTCGTAAACTGCAAAAAGACCATCTCCAATCCGTAGCTCTAGCGAAGACGACGTTTCATAGTTAGAAAATTTCTAGATTCAAACTTTACGTTGCAATATCTTCGTTTGTAGGACACGTAGGAAAAAACTAGAAGCAAATTAATTATGACATTAAATTCATAATCAGCGACCCCTAAAATCTCTACATATCAAATTTTATAAAAATTAGTCGCATTTCTAATTTTTATCAGTCATTTTGAATTTTACAATTCAGAATTCAGATTCATAACCAGTGACCTCAAAAACTCTAGATTCATAACCAGTGATCTCGAAAACTCCTACATACACACTCCTCATCGGGAAATCGTGCCGGGAGGACGTCAATCATTTTTTATTACAGAGTGTCGAAATTCTGATAGCCGCGAGCGTTACTATGCTGCGGATAAGCCGGTAGTCCGGAGTCGAGCCGTTGTTAAACCGGAGTTATTTTCTAGTAGTCAAATAAAGTATTATTTCAGTGAAAAACGTGTCGAAGTATAACGTTCTTACGAACCTTGCTTTCCTATCCTTGCTACGAAAGCGGAAACATTGTTCCTCGTGGTCCGCGTTCGGAAAAACGAGGACGCGTGACGGAAATCGAAAGCCGAAGTCTATTTCGAAAAGGTCCGAATAGACTTACAACCAATTTTCGCAAACGCTTTTATATAAATTATATAAATTATGTACATTTTATATAAATTAGCATTCGCACTTTTTTCATTTTCGTCCGCCATTTTGAATTTTATAAATCTGACTTCAGATTCACAACTAGCGAAAGTCTTTACATACGAAATTTTAGAAAAATGTTCGTTGCGTTTCTAATTTTTGTCCGCCATTTTAAATTTTAGAATTTGAAATTTAAGAAATTAGACTTCAAATTCATCTCCCCCGACTGTGGAACTACCTTGGCGTGATGGGGGAGCTCCTCCGATGCCCCTAGGGTCTCCGTTGGGTCCGCAGGTCCTTTCGAGGACACCGGAAACAACGGATGACTCGGGGCCTCGGTGGCTAAGAGTCTCACCGTGAAGGAAAACACGTTAAAACCAGTGGTGGGCGGGGAGCCTCGGGGCCGCTGGGACGTTTCCCAGGTCTGGGCCCGAGTGCTCCCTGCATGGTAGCCGTGAGCCGCTCCGGGAATTTTTTCCGGAGGTCTGGATCCGGCTACCCGTGCAGAGTGGGGACCCGCGGGGCCGCTCGGACGTATTCCGAGGTCTGGGCCCGCGGTGTCCCTACGGTGCCGTCGTGAGTCGCCCGGAGGTAATCCGGGGTCTGGGTCTGGCGGCACGAGGTGAGCCCGGCGTCCCTCGACGGCGTCCCTTCCGAAGAGGGTCGCCGAGCAGCGGGAGTCCTCCGGGGGGGAGAGTTTACTTCCCCCCCCGTCGATGGACGTGCCAGTCGCCACGGCGGGTGAGGGCTTGGAAGGGGCGTCGCCTCCTCGCCCAATACCCCGTCCGTGGGACCCCCCGCGTGGCGGCGCCCGCAGCGGTGCCCCGGTTGTCGGAGGCCGGGGACCCCTGAAAGCCACGGGAGTTGGGACTTGTCCCTGCCCGTGGTGAGTAAGGGGCTGGAGTCCAGTGCCCCGGTTGAGAAATCCCGGGGCCCGAGACATAAGCCAGCCCCCCGGGGGAACTCGGGGCCCTCCCTGGGTCATGTCTCTGGGGAGGTGAGGGTATACCCGGCTGGTCCAGCCGCTGCGGGTCGTGGGATTTAATTCGCAATGAGTTATCCCACATTTAAGGAGAAGGAGTCGGGCAACCGACAGCCTGCTTTCAGCAGGAAGGTGGTCGACGATATATTTCGTCGAGCCGAGAGGGAATATTCCTCTGGGCGAAGGAAGGACGAGCCGGGCACGATTGCGTGTGCGGCTGATCGGACCGAACGGTTCCGAGACTTCCTGAGGGAGCTCTCCAGTGCTCTTTCGGGGGTGCTAGATGCGAGCACCCACAGGGCGGTGGAGTCCATGGCCATTAGGCTGGACGAGGATGCTGGCGCATTCTTCAGCGCATTTATGACCACTGGGGGTGGGTTCAAGGTTCCCACCACCAAGGACTACCCTGCTTCGGCAGGGCTAAAGAAAGGGCAGGGCATAAACCCTGCAGTTGCGGTCCAAACCCGCAACGCGAGTGTTCAGGCGTCGGAGCGCATAGCGCGCCGTGACGCCGCGGTAGGGGGTAC
The DNA here is from genome assembly GCA_037157785.1 of Cephalotes varians. Taxonomy (NCBI): domain Eukaryota; kingdom Metazoa; phylum Arthropoda; class Insecta; order Hymenoptera; family Formicidae; genus Cephalotes; species Cephalotes varians. Next base: position 3,496 of record JANQDE010000407.1, on the reverse strand, counting down.
TCCTGTGGTGCGCGTGGACGCGAGTGTCCAGACTCCACACGCGTCCCGGGACCCCCCCACCACACTAGAGGAGAGGTGATCGCAGACGGATGGTTCAGACCCCGTCTGCGCCTCAGGTGGGGTATTCCCCGCGCGGTCCGCGGATGGTGGCCATCTAGCCTCCTGCGGCCCGCGGGGGTCCCCTGCTAGCAGTGAGAGACGGCGGAGGAGGAGGAGGAAGCAGCGTTCTGTGCAGATTACTGCCGGCGCTCCCTCCAATCCCTCCGCCAAAGTCGAAGGGACCGGCAGTGGGAACATGGCCCCTGCCGGTGCCCCTGTTGGTGAAGGACGCGCACGGGGGAATAAGCGGGGCTTGGCCTTCCCCCGCCCCCCTGAGCGCGTCCATCCTTCGCCGCGGTCGCGGCGTCTGCCGGTCGCGCCCGACCGTCGCCTTGCGTGACGGCCGCCGGCGATGCTCGCGGGCCCGGCGTGGTTGGGAAGAGGGTCCCGGCGGGGGTTGTGTTGCGGAGTGGCCTGTCCAGCTCTCCGCCGCCCCCCAGGCCGGAGCCCAAGAGAAAGAAAGAGCCGCGGCCGCCATCAAGAGCGGCCGCGGCCTCGGAGCATGATGAAGAGATTAGGATCCGAGGTTCCTCCATCCCGGCGGATGTTATCGTCGACACCCGCCGGGATGTGACCGTCGAGAAGTTATTCTCGGCGGTCTCCCTGTTACGGGAATGCGGGCTGAGGAGTCTAATCCTCGGCCCCGCCCGCTGCGCCGCGGCCCCGCCTCCGACCCCTTCGGGGGCGAGGGATTTAAGGCGTGGTGCCAGCGGCGCACAAGGTGAGGACGGCCGGCGGAATTCTCCGCGGCCGTCCGGGCGTTCCCCCCCGGTAGGGGGGAAGCCCGTGGTGGTGTGTTGGGGGTGCGGCGTCGTCGGGCACCTCCTCCGCCGCTGCCCCGTTTTTAAGGGCTGGCGATTAAGCGGGGGGAATGGTGCCCGATCGACCGGGGAAGTAACCACGACTTCCCGACGCCGGGATGCAACCGGTGCGGCGGTCGTAGCGGCAATGGTAACGTCTCGCGGCCTCCGCTTGGAGACGGCCCGAAAGTCAATTCGGACCAAGGCCGCACCCATCACAAAGGGGAAGGCAGAAGGCCCCCCCAAATCCTAAGAGGAAACGGCGCCGGCCGAGCAGTCTGCCGGCGCTAAGGGCGGCCCGCGGGACGAAAGAGATCCCGCGCCAATGGTGAAGGAAGCGCGCCAATCAGGCGCGCCGCGGTGAAGCCCCAACGGGCCAGCCAGGAGGGGGGAGCGGATTGTGCTGCTGCTCTAGTTGCCCTCCCCCCCCATATGGCTGCGGTGATACTGGGTTTTTAGTCGATATGGTGGATATTAGGTCGCAGCATGGCGCCACACAGAGTCCGACACTACCCCGAAGCCCGCGCTCGTCCCGACCGGCTAGGTCGGGACTCGAGCAAGCGGGTGGAGGGGTGTCCATAAAGGATTTTCCCAGTATAAAAAAAAAAAGACTTCAAATTCATAACCAGTGAGATCAAAAATCTTTACATATCAATGTTTATATAAATTGATCGTGTTTCTAATTTTCGTCCGCCATTTTGAATTTTATAATTCTGACTTCAGATTCATAACTTCTACATACTAAATTTGATTTTTCAATTGTAGTCTACCATTTTGAATTTTATAATTCGGACTTTAAATTCATATAATAAATGGTGACCTCGAAAACCTTTACATACCAAATTTTATATAAACTGATCGCATTTTCAATTATAGTGCCATTTTGAAATTTACAATTCTGACTTCAAATTCATAGCAACCTCCAAAATCTCGACATACCAAATTTTATATAAATTAGTCGCGTTTTTAATTTTCGTCCGCCATTTTGAATTTTATAATTCTGATTTCAGATTTATAACAACCGGTGACCTCAAAAACCCCTACATACAAAATTTTATAAAAATTGGTCGCGTTTTTAATTTTCGTCCGCCATTTTGAATTTTATAATTCGGACTTTTCATTCATTTAATAACCGGTGACCTCAAAAACCCCTACATACAAAATTTTATAAAAATTGGTCGCGTTTTTAATTTTCGTCCGCCATTTTGAATTTTATAATTCTGACTTCAGATTCATAAGTAGCAACCTCCAAAACCTCCACATACCAAGTTTTATATAAATTGGGCGCGTTGCTGTTTTATAACTACTTAGCGCCTTTCTTTTATCCTTATTTTTTAAAAAAAGTAATTTTTGATACATATCATTTTTTTTTACTAATATATTATATAAAGTAATTAGATTTTGCTAAAGAGGTTCCATCCCCGTCATATTTTCAGTATGCAATATAAAAAATTACTTTCTTTAAAAAAAAGATAAAAAAAAGACGCCAAGTAGTTATAAACCAGCAACGCGCCCAATTTATATAAAACTTGGTATGAGGAGGTTTTGGAGGTTGCTACTTATGAATCTGAAGTCAGAATTATAAAATTCAAAATGGCGGACGAAAATTAAAAACGCGACCAATTTTTATAAAATTTTGTATGTAGAGGTTTTCGAGGTCTCCGGTTGTTATAAATCTGAAATCAGAATTATAAAATTTAAAATGGCGGACGAAAATTAAAAACGTGACCAATTTATATAAAATTTGTTATGTAAAGGTTTTCGATGTTACTGGTTATGAATTTGAAGTCAAAATTATAAAATTCAAAATGGCGGACGTAAATTAAAAACGCGACCAATTTTTATAAAATTCTACACTTTTTCAAAATCAAAACAGAACAATAATTTTACCTTTTAAAAAAGCTGTCGTATATATACTTTCTACAAAAAAAATATGATATTAGGAAATGGCGCCAAATGGAATTTAAGAAAGGACTATGAATACAATATATTAAAAAAATTAATACATGAAAATATAAACTATTAAAAAAATTGAAATATTTAATGAAAATCTTTTTCTTAAAAAAGGTAATTATTGATAGATATCATATTACATGAACATTTTGATGGTATACATATGTTTTATTTTTATACACAAAAATAATTTTCTGCAAACCCATAGTAATTCGTTTAATTCGTCTTAGTGTCCTCTACAACATGAAAATAACAAATGTTACTATTTAGAAAGATGATCAAAAGTCTTAAATTCTGTATAAAAAAAAATTCTATTAATTTTTAAAACTTCAAATTATTGTTTTCATACAACACATTTCTTTTTCTTTTAATCTAACTTTTTAAACTCTCACAAATGTCTCAAAAAACGAATTGTTATGACAAAGATCCTATATATGCTAGTAACTCACATTTCAAAGAAATAAAAAAAACAGAGGATGAATCACTGCAAGAAATATGAAGAATAATGCACTTAAATCTTCGAAGCCATCTTCCATAAAATCGTATTGATATTTGTATATCTCTTTTTATATATACATAAATATATATACATATACATATATATATATATATATATATATATATATATATATATATATATATAT
>JANQDE010000406.1:44761-64679 GCA_037157785.1 Cephalotes varians | reverse complement strand
ACTTGATTTTTTTCTTTAGGGTTATTTGAAAAATGTTGTTTATGAACAAGAACCAACAACAAGAGCAGATATGATTGAACGAATTCGGATTGCATGTAGTAACATACCACGGGCTATGTTATTGAAAACTGTTCGCAATTTTCGAAAAAGGATTCAATCATGTATTGAGGTTAATGATAACGTTTTTGAACAAAATTTATAGATTTATATTGTTGAAACAATTTCCAATAATAATGTGGTATATAAAATCTCATGCATGAATTGYGAAGCCTCTTACGTGGGGCAGACTAAGCGACAACTGAAGACACGAGTTAAGGAACATTTTAGTAATCTTATGTCAAAATCGGCTAATCCTTCTGTTATAACGGAACATACATTGCAAACATCTCACTCCTTTGATTGGGATAATGTCAAAATTTTGGACACTGAAAAAAATTATTTCAAGAGGTCGATCTCTGAAATGATACATATCAGAGAACAATCTCTTGGTCTTAACGCTCAGAAGGATACCGAGTTGCTTGACAGTGCGTATTATGATATTCTTGAGAAGATCTCCAGGCTTTAATGTCCGTCGCGTTCACCAAGTGTTTTTATTGCAATAATGCGTTAGTTTTTAATGATATATTTCTTATACCACCACGGCACACACAATGTACAATTTCATACATTTTACATTATAGACAGGATTATAGTCCTTGGTTTGAAAATGCGTAGGTTTTTACGGTTTATTTGACACATTCCTGGCGGGTAATTTCACATATTATACTGTTACACACACTGTAGATTATATGTATTAAATTTGACATTGTAACAATATCCGCATCATTCGTGTGACGAACGTTAAATCAGATAGTAAATACTGTCAAGATACAAGATACTGTGGAGATACCTGTCAATCTCAATTATTAAGACGGATTTTTCTATACATTTGCAATTGTAAGTTTGACTATGATTTGGATTTGTTAAAATTTTAAAAGAATTGTTTGTCATTGCGATTTATATGCGTCATAGTTTTTATGTTTTGCTAGTTTCCGGTTTACTCCCATTTCAAATTTAATGACTACACATTCCGTGATTCCTCATCTTTGGACCAGTTAAAAATGACTTACCTGTTCTCACCTACTAATGAAGAACTGTATATTTTTTATTCACATCATGCAACGACAGCGGAACACACCGAACCATAAATCTTTGTCGCCGGAGAAGTTTTATTAAACGTTTCACAGATCATGTATGTTACAATTATATATTGCCTTGCGAACGTAATGTTTCATAACGTTTTTAATTAATATTTTTTGGTGTTTTAAATTGTACTGATGAAAGYCCTGTGCGGTCGAAACGTTTACCTATTATGTGATTGCTTGCGTAGTTAATTTTAAATATATTGTTCATGCTATAAAATTTTGTTTYGCTCGTTACATTTGGCCTTAACCTTTATTATTATTACTTTAAAGTTAGACGAGCTTATTATTTGATTATTTTTAATTTTATTTATTATTTTTTAATTTTTTTCATATTTAAAATTTATAGATTTGATCCGAAAGCAGGTTTTCATTGAACAAACACCCCGTCCGTGAGAGGCAAGGGGACTCACGTTAATCAAGCACCTCGAAGGGAACAGAAAACTACTACGTCCACGTCGTTGTTCCTGGGTAATGCTAAAAGTAGTGCTAAAATGAAATCACTTGTTTTCGTCTAAAAGTCCCCTATGGTCCACTTTTAAGCCCTAACATGGTACATATTTTTTACGCAAAATTTTGTGCTCTTTCCAAATCCGGGATCAAAAATACGGATTTCCATTGAAAAAATACTTGTTAATCTTAAAATGACTTTGAAAATCGACTTCAAGGTCAAGTTCAAGGTCATCAACGGTTGCCTCCCTTTGAACCCTACAACTTTTGTACGAGTTATTTTTCGCTATCACCTATACCTTCGAAGTTATTTGCGTGGATGGATTAAAATGGCCCACCCTGTATTATGTAATTATGTTATATTATGTAATTATATTATGTAATTATTTAATTTAGTGGTCTCACCTGCAATATTGATAAAATTATGTTTTCGAGGCGTTTTTGCGCAAAACGACCGTAAGCGTAAATGTATTTATCTGAAAAATACTATATATAATTACTTCTTGAAATTCTTAATCGATATTATTAATTTATTAAACAATTATTAACACATATTAGGTATTATGTATGGTTTATTATTTTAAATTACCAACACAATTATGTTTTACATATGTATTGTACAAATGTGTCTTCACAAATAAGTTATCGAATGTCGCTAAGCGGATAACGAGACCTCCAGAGTCCATCGTTAGCGTTGCGACAATTTTCGGAACTTAATGATTCGACTTAACGAGAGATATCGATAACTATTTGATACAGAATAACCCATAACGAAAGTTATCGATAAAAACGGTTAACGATAGCGACAATCGTCGATAGGACGTTTGAGAATTCCGCTACTGGACCGCTGATTGAGGTGGTGGGGATAGAAATACGCGTGAGTGAGAGGCAGATAATTGTAATAACTTCCTTCTCTGTCTATCAAAACCAATCAGGCCCCCACCAAAGTCTGATTGGCTTTGATAGACAGAGAAGGAAGTTATTACAATTATCTGCTTCTCATTCACGCGTATTTCTACCCCCACCACCTCAATCAGCGGTCCAGGTTTCCATGTCGATGTGTGTTCCCTCATCATTGCTCGATGTTGCGCGGTTCGAATCTGGCCACACTGCTATCAGTTTCTTACGGCTTAGGGCTTAGGCCGATTCTACAATAGAGTCGTAAGTCGCAGGCCACAAAAAATTAACCAATCATAATCGACTATTTTTTTCACATTTAATTGTGATTGGTCAATTTCTTGTGACTTACGACTCTATGGGTGATTTCGTTTATGCAGTCACTGCTGCAGAAGGTGTCATTTTATCTTTGTTTACGTCCAATGAACATTGAAGATAAAATGATGATCTGCAGCAATGATTGCATAGGCTACGGTCTACTTAACGCTACGAATGCTTCGAAGCATTTTTTGATTGGCTGCGTTCAGCAGAGAAAGCAGCTTAGTAAGCGCTTTRCSCTGATTGGWTTATATWYTYAGATYTAGAGGAATAGTCCTATCTCAATTTAGATCTAAAAGTATAATCCAATCAGCACAAAGCGCTTACTAAGCTGCTTTCTCTGCTGAACGCAGCCATTAGTTAATTTGTAAAATTCTATCTTTTGATTGGTCAATCGAATGCTTCGAAGCATTCGTAGCGCCAAGTGGACCGCAGCCGTAAACCGGGAATAGGGAAAAAGCTTTTCTATGGTAACTTTGGTTGCATTCCAATATTCATTGCGAATACTCAATATCTATAGTGCACGTAACGTATATTATAGATTTTGAGCACTTGCAGTGAATATCGGAATGTATCCCCTATGTGAACGAGGGAGGTTCCCCTTAGCACGTCCCGATAGCATACAGCCACTCACATTGGCCGGTGCCTAGAGATTTTTTGTTGGCCCACCAATCAGAAAATTTTATATTAAATTATCCATTCGGCGATGTGGGCTATTGGATCCCACTCGTGAACGATAAAGTGTGTTCATGGTTTACAGTGATTACGGTGATTCCGGTTGTCATTATATTTCTCATGATAATACGGATGACACATAGATCGAATGTTGTGAGCAGTTATCCTATCTGTTACATTTCCTGCTGAATTGTTAATTGTAAGTATCTTATAGTGCTAAAAGTGCTGGATCTTTATGAAAGCTCCACAACGGTCTATTTAAATGTATTATGAAGCGCAATTGCTCAGTCCAAGATTCATTTGGTATTTTTTGTCTCAACAGAATATTATCTTGAATGTATCTTAAAAGACACGACAAACACCTATATTTTTCAATATCATTTATGAAAAGATTTCAATTATTTCAGGAAAGAATTTGTGTCTAAGCATGTAGTTGATATTTATATGGATGCTTACTTTGTATAATAGGAATGTCTCAAATTACAATCATGTCAAGTGGAATGGAGCGCAGTATTCATGAAATGTTGAAGGATGCACCCTCTCTAAATGAAAGCGATAGCGCTGTACATACTGGAACTCCTCCACCTCATGTACCAAACAACTATAGCAGTGATCATCCAAGACCAGCTACCATAAACTTGAGCCTAGAAAGTCCTACAACTCAGATTCGTAGGTGTCGAATGTTCTCTCATGTGTTTGTTGTCAAAGCTTCAAAATTTAAAAAAAATCTATCCTTATAGCAGTAGCAGTTTCACCAAATACACCTATTCAAAATGGTGACACGCAAACCATGCGTACTACCCAGAGCAAAATTGAGAGTCTGAAGAATTGGAGTATCTCTACATACAAATGTACTAAACAATTAATGTATGAAAGATTAGGGAAAACGTCGCGTACTGTAGACTTTGGTGAGTTCTTACCCAAGTTAATATTTTGATGAATTATTTTTATTGTTTTTTGTACAACATAATGAATACCTACTTTTTTGTGTCTTAGAACTTGAAACACAGATCGAATTGCTCAGAGATACTCAAAGAAAATATTGCAATGTTCTGCGATTGTCACGAGCTTTAGCATCACACTTTCATCATGTTGTCCAGACACAACATGCTCTCGGAGAAGCATTTTCTGAATTAGCACAGAAATCGCCTGAACTTCAAGAGGAGTTTTTGTACAATTCGGAAACGCAAAGAAATTTAACTAAAAATGGTGAAACACTTCTAGGGGCCTTAAATTTCTTTGTTTCCTCTGTGAATACCTTGTGTAATAAGACAATTGAGGACACGCTGCTCACAGTGAGACAATATGAAACTGCAAGGTATGCAATTTTTATTCTAGGTATGTTCTTCATTTTACATCACAATTTTAGCCACACTATTATAAGTATATAGTAATAATTATATAGGATAGAGTACGATGCATATCGAACAGATTTAGAAGCTCTTGTTCAAGCTACAAAATCAGATAGTAACAATGCGACAAGATTAGAGGAGGCACAAGCTAATTATGAGGGACATAAGCAGAATTTCGAAAAATTGCGCTCGGACGTCTCCATTAAGTTAAAATTCTTGGATGAAAACAGGGTATTCTTTTTTAATCCTTGTATAAATGATCAGGATTGGGAAAGTTACTTTTTAAAAGTAATTCGTTGTTGTTACTCGTTACTGAATCTGAAAAGTAAATTGTTATAATTAAAAAATTAAATATTTTTAAGTTACTTTTTCCGTTACTTTTTTAATATACTAAAAGATCAAATTAAACAAAAAAAAAACTTTTTAAAATGTTTTTTGTTAAAATATTAACAAAAATAATATAATTTTTTAATTTAAATTTGCAGGACTACAAAAAAATTTAAAAAGAAAAATTTTTTAATGCTTATAAAACAAATAATAAATTTTAGTTTTCATTAAATTTATGTGATATCCTCCATTTTATATTTAAAAATTTTAATATCATAATTTTAAAAACTCAAAGTTCTTAAAATATGCAACTATGATTTGATAATATCTTAATACTTATATAATATCTTGATAATTAATACTTATCTAATACTTTATGATAATATCTTAAAACTATGCCTAATGTTCCATTAAATCACAGAAAATTTCTATAATTTCTATAATTTTTCTGTTTAAAATTCTTGTAACTTGGATCTTAATGCTTTTAAAATTTTTAGACTGTAATTTAGAGGTAAAAGGAGTTGGTTTTTCTGAAAATTTAGTCGGCGAGTTATTTAAAAAGAAAGATATAAAGATTAAAAGTTGAGATAAAAAAAGATAAGTGACTCTTGCTTTTTTTCCTGACAAATATTCAATCAATAAATGATTTTGTCCATCTTTTTTAGTAGAATAAATTGATGTAATTATTTGAATAATCTATATTAAAAATTATGGATTCAAGAAAAAAGATGAAAAGAGAGATAAAATTATAAAATTGTAAGTTTTCATTTCTTTATTTCATATAAATTTATAGTTAGATTTTGAGATTAGTTTGTACCACCATCTTCATAGGATTGGAAGGTGTTTAAAAAATTTTTTCAGTTTTTTATTTATTTCGATGTCTTGAAAATCTTAAGGCTACAATTTGTTTGACTACAATTCTCTTCAGTTCTCTGTAATAATGAATATGACGTGTATTTTTTACTTTTTTGCTATTAAAATTTGCTAACTTTCACTATTTGGAGGTAGAACAAAAAAATAAAGTTATTATGTCTTTTCGAATTAGCTTTGATCGTTATATGATTTTGATTTGATCTTTTCCGACTATTCTCCATAATTTTAAAGAGGAGACAAATAATTTTGAGATTTTCAAGATATTGAAATGAATGAAAAATTGAAAAAATATTTTATTTTTTTCAATTCTTATGTAATTATGTATTCTTATGTAATTCTTATGTAAATAACGAAAAAGAACATTTTTACAATTATTCTTTCATATTTCTATTTCCTTGACTTCGTGATTTTTTTTATTTTACTTATAAATCACAATTAATCACAATCTCAAATAATTATATCGATTTCTATATTCTTAAAATATTAGATAAAATAATCATACTATATTTAAAATTATCATCACTATTTAAAATATCATATATTTAAAATTATCATACTATAGTATCACACTTAATACATGCGTAATAACCGTAATGGCACAATAGCATAATAGTTTAATAACGAGTATGCCCATTATCTTAAAAGATTAATTTTTTAATTACAGATTATATATTGTTCCATTATTTACTAATTGAATATTTATCAGTAAAAAGATGTCAATAAGCCACTTATCTTGTTATTTCCATTATCAACTTTTATATCTTTTTTCGGATACCTTATCGCAAGATTCGGAAAGGACAATTCTTTTTATTTCGAAATATCAATTGCAGTTTAAAAATTTCAATTAGAAGCTAAATCTTTTATGACTTAATCGGTGAAACGGTTTCAAATAACAATGGAATACTAGTTGAAAACTGAAGATCGAATACAAAAAAATTATATCACAATTAAGTTCAAAATGTAAAAAGTAACGATAAAAGTAACTGTTAAATTCATTTTCATTACTGAAAAAATGTAACTACCGTTACCGTTACGAAAAAAAATAGTAATGCCATTACCAGTCCATTACTAAAAAAATAACTATAACAGTAACATATAAGGCGTTACTCCCAACCCTGATTAATTGACAATCAATTAATTGATATCTTTTTATTGTTGAATATCTTATTGTTTCAGATTAAGGTAATGCATAAACAATTGCTGTTATTTCATAACGCTGTATCTGCCTATTTCTCGGGAAATCAAACTGCGTTAGAAGCAACTCTCAAACAATTCAACATTAAGGTGAAATCGCCTAACTCCACTTTACCATCGTGGTTAGAGCAATAGTCGAATTAAATTGAATATTTCATCCTACTACAAAGGATGTAAATATACAAGTGCGTTCGTCCATCGAATTATCCCAAGTTGCAAAATGCAAAAAGTAAAAATAGAACAATTATCGAAAAATTGATGATTGTCAGTACATATTGTGAGCTGCCATTTAGTTTGACTTAATAGAGAGTGAAAAATTGCGAGATTCATGGTGTATAAACAGACTGAATTCTATATCAATATTGATTTTTTACACACACACACACACACACACACACACACTCACTCTCTCTCTCTCTCTCTCTCTCTCTCTCTCTCTCTCTCTCAAACAACTTTTTAAAGAACTTTAATATGAAATTTGTATTTCATATGAAGACTTTTGAAGTGCAATTGAAAAGATTTATGAATTATCCGTATAATTGTAATTAAGAGCCAGCAGAGAGACCTCTACCAGAGAGGAATTTCTGTTTATTTAAATTGCAGCTAAAATATTGAGACACTCGCAGTGTAATTGCGATATTCATAATTAAGAAAATTATCTGCAAGCCGCACAGAGCGATTTTTTTGAAAAACGAAAATTTAATAAAAATTTGCTAACTTACTTGATTTGCATTATAGTGCAGTTGAGGTGTAGAAAATTTTATTTATTATATTTTAAAGATTAAATTGCAAAATCGACTGTGCGAATTTTGCAGCTTTATAAAACATAAGTAAAAAAAGTTATGAGTATTATTTCTATAAGATAAGATCTGGTTGAACACAATTATATCTGCACTGTAAATAAGAAGCAGATAATCTCATTTAGTACAATATTTTTAAAAGCAAAATTGCAAAATTCAACTCTGTAGCAGATTTCACAGCTTTATAAAATAAGCTCTCAAAAAAGATCTCATAGAAAAATATCTCTTCTAAAGACAAAATATATGATGGAGACAGATATGTATCTAATTCGCGAATTAAATGCAGATAAGTTAGCCCGTCCTGTCGATCCTTAATGATTCTTTTAAAAGAATTATACAAATCAATAGATCTGTAATCAATTTAGGCAATGTTCTGATAATTAATTTTTAATGCTTAAATATTTGAGAATAAGGCAATGGATATTTAATTTTTGTATTTCTCTTAGAGGAGTTCCGAAATGTAAATATGATAAATGACGTAACATGACAAATGGAACCTTCTATTTTACATTTTATATTAGTATTAATTACTTATTATCATACTATAGTATCACACTTAATACATGCGTAATAAGCGTAATAGCACAATAGCATAATAGCTTAATAACGAGTATGCCCATTATTTTAAAAGATTAATTTTTTTATTACAGATTATATATTGTTTCATAAAAGTTTTAAAGCTATAAATGTGATAAAAGACTCCGTATATACCTTATAGGACATTATCTTCAGGTAAAAACATTCAAATTTTGAGATTTTGTAGTTTATTGGATTTCGATCAAAAGTATGGATACAATTTTTTAGGTACTATAGTTTAGCCTCCCTATATTATCATTATTCCGCATATATCTTATAGGCAATTGTCTCCAGAAACTATAATTCCTGGACAATTGTGTTCATTGATTAGCATCCAATAAACTATAAAATCTCAAAATTTCAATAAATCCCATTGCAGGACAATTTCCTATGTGAGGAGTCTTACAAATTTATTTATTTATAATAAATTATTTTTAAGTTATCTATTACAAGTTAATTTGCAGAAAAAAACAAGAAAATGATTAAATAAATTGGAAATTTTTGAATACGTATTAAAAATGTATTAATTGCTAGAAAAACATACAATTTTAATCTCAAAATGTTTTTCTGTTGTATCATATTTATAATTATTATATCTTATTTCAGAAATGAATAAAAATATATCGTAAAAATATAAATAAATATTACGTCAAGTATATTTGTTTATAATTGTATGATATTTGTTGCAATTTATTTTTATTGGATTTGATTTTATGTAATAAATATAATTATAAAAAAAATTTACATATATTACATTTTTTTTTAAATTTTCATATAGTTTCTATTTAAAGATTTATATTTACAAAGTTTAATTTTCAAACGTTGTGCACGAAACATTGGCTGTGTTCCAAAATTGTCAGTGCTGCAAATTTATAGTACATGTAACGTAAACTATAAATTTTTAGCAACGGTATTGAATTTTGAAACACAATTATTGTGAAGAGAAACTAGTCATTTTTTTAATTTAAATATTTAAAAATTATAAGAATAAAAATAATGATTACTTTAAATAATAATTTAATGATAACAGTTAAATAAACAAGTTTGATTACTTATGCTTGCATTCTATATAGTATGGAAACATAATATATAAATTTATTGTCAATGCATTGTACACGCGTGCACGCACGCACGCACGCACACATCAAAACATTTGGAATTTCCAAATCTTTTGAGAAAAAATCTATTCTTTAATACTGTATGGCATTTCTAATGATTATTTTTTACTTACCATAAGTGTTAATCATTGCAATTAGCTATGATTAACGAACAATTAGGTAATAGAAATATATATATATATATATATATATATATATATGTTATACCACAAGATTACGAAGATGATTCTTCCAGTGTATAAATGATATCTAAACATTTCATATGTGAATGTATACAAAGTAAATGTATGTACAAAATATTAACTTCGAGAATTGTTAGATTTCTATCATTTTATTGCAGTTACAAGGAATAAGCATGAAAATATTTAATTCTGGCCTGTGTAATGCTGTTACTGCTGCTTTAATATTCTGTATATATCTTATCTACTATATATCTGTATATATTCTTTACACTAATGTGTAAAAACTTTGTGAACATGTCCTTACTTTAATTTATAATTTTTTTAAATAATTAAATTGCATTCCAGGACACATTGAAAATAAAGACAAATGCTTTATCTCTCTGCCAAAATCTTTTTTTAATTACTTTAATTAATGATAAAAATGACATTGTTTTCTATTAAATTATGTATCCTATTATTTATAATAGGATACATAATAAGGATATAACTATATAATAGCTGAAAGAGATTATGTGTTTCTAATTATGATGTTATTATGTGTGTGTGTGTATATATTATGTGTATACAAATTCTCTTAACAATAAATGAATACTTATATGAAAGATTACTTTTAATATCTTTTATAAAATGTTTCTACAAAAAATATTGAAGATATAATTAACCAACATCTATTGCATTATTTAAATAGACTAATTTGTAACAAAAGACATTTGTGGAAAGTATCTATTTAAGTATTTACTTAAATGTTTACATACATTATCAAAATAAAATGAAATTCTTGTATATTTTCTTTTGGATCTACATATATACAGGGTATCTCTCTTTCTATTAAGTATAATCTCATTACTTTAAAAATTACAAAGTACAAAACTTTTTGATTAAATTTAGCCTGTTTTACCCATCCATAAAAGATGATTCACAAACTGAGACACCCTCTATGTATGTATATATATATATATATATATATATATATATATATATATATATATATATATATTAAATTATTACTTTATATATGGATAATCTTTTTAATTTGTAATGCAAACTAAAAAATATTTGAAAAAGATATATTGCATGCCAGTGATAAAGATGTATTATTACAGGTTCTGTTCTACTTTGATTTGTTGATTCTGTACTTCAAATATTGTTTGAGTTTATCTCCTCCATTTTTTTGCGCATCATTATAGGTTGTACCTCCATAAATATTTCCATTATTTTATGATTAGCATGAATGTATTTCTGTGCACAATTATTTATACAGAGATCCTACAAATTTTAGTCAGATGGATTTATATACAATAAATTATAGTTTAATATATTTCTATGAAAATACTTACTTCATTAGAGGTAATTTCACGAGAGAGAAAAGTATTTGTACATTTTTTGAAACACATTTCAGATATCTGATTGTAAAGCAGAAGAAAATCTTTAAACTACTGAAAACAGATTTATCGTAAACTTATCATTGAACATGATTGATATATCATATGATTTATAACAATATTGTATAGACACACTACATATTATATTATTTGGTTAAACTTGGTCAAATAAATCATAATAACATTCTAAAAATATGTACATTTCTTAGCTGTAACGCGTCCATGTAAACAGCTATATTTACAATACGTTATCTTTTTCTTCTTTTTTATGGCACGTAACCCTCACACGGTTCACGGGATCAAATAGGCCAGGAAGTCGATGGCAAGTAAAGTAGTTCTAATGTTTGTAAAGTCAGCGGCACACGATGCTTGTTTCCCTGGGTGCTTTCCATTTGGTGACACAAGTTCTTCTTCTTCTTCTTTCCTTTTTGGCACCAGACTCCACCAACTGATACAGGAGTCGAATTGGCCAGGGCTGCGTTCAGAAACATCATCCGACCACGCTAGGGTGTCATTTTATCTTTGTTTACGTCCAATGAACAATAAAGATAGAATGACACTCTAGCGTGGTCAGGTGATGTTTCTGAACGCAGCCCAGGGCAACAACTGAGTCGAGCCGAAGTCCTAGGGATAGTCCTGTATATGCACGGCTTAGGCGTGGTACTCATGAAGCCCGCCATACCGCGGGTTACGTAATGCGATGAGCGGAGCTCATGCTCCGTTTTGTGATTCGATAGTAACGGGAAGGGAGGGGGAAAGGGAGAGACAATTTAAATGTGAACATTAAGCCTGGATTCTCATGCAGACACCGGCGCTTTGATACCGAGCGCTGATTGGATAAAATGTTGTTTTAGTAAAAATTTTCTAGAAAGTTTCTAGTAAAAACAACACTTTACCCAATCAGCGCTCGGTGTCAAAGCGTCAGTGTCTGCATGAGAATCCAGGCTAAAGTGTTGTTTTAGTTAAAATTTTCTAGAAAGTTTCTAGTAAAAACAACACTTTACCCAATCAGCGCTCGGTGTCAAAGCGCCAGTGTCTGCATGAGGATCCAGGCTAATGGATTGGAAAAAACCAGATAGGAGGCGACATAGTTTGTGTGGAGGAGATTTTAAGAAAGGAAATAAATTAAAAGGTTGAGATGCTCCATGTTGAAGGAGAAAGGTAAGAAGGCGTTTGGATTTGTGGCGAGTCAGTCGACAATGAAATATTACATGGTTGACGTCCTGACGGGAGTCCCCGCACGGGCAAGCGGCTGAGTCAATAATATTTTTTCTGAACAAACTATAATTCAAATTGTAGTGATTTGACCGAATTCGATTAATGGTAACTATCTGCTCCCTACAGAGGGAGTAAAGATAAAACCAAGGTTTAGGGGAACACTGATAAAAATAAGAAAAATAATGGATACCTTTCTCGCGAAATGCGTCCTCCAGTAGGGAGCGAAATCCATTTTCCATGTCATGTTTGATTAAAGAATAAAAGTCCATATGCGGGATTTGGAATTTGGGTTTTCGTCCGTTCATGGCTGCGCGCTTTGCCGCCAAGTCAGCCGTCTCATTCCCCGCTATACCTATATGCGAAGGAATCTATATTAATTGGATATGAAAACCAGAGACAGACAAAGAATGGAATTTAGATCTAATCAGAGGGATAAGGTAGTTGTTACAAGATTTCGTGGAAAACGATATCAAAGCATAAAGCACACTTCGAGAATCGGAGAAAATTACAGCTTTTATGTTTCCTGAGCTTTCCACCATAATGAGAGATTGATACAGAGTCCAAGCTTCCGCGGAGAAGATGGAAGTATAAGCTGGAAGCTTATGCTTTAGTATGATCCCAAGATCCCGGGAGAAAACCGCCGCTCCCACAGAGGAGTCATCATCTCTCTTCGAGCCATCAGTATACAGAGAAATGGCCTGTTCGATGAGAGGAGAAGCAAATTCATTAAATCTTTGTCGCACCTCAGCTACGGAATAAGAACAATTTCTTTTTCCCTTACCATTTGAGGGCAACTCAAAAGAGATATACGGAGGGACAGGAATCGTCGCGAAAAAGTCGTATGCAAAAATGGGTGGAAGAATTGACTTATGTAAGAGGTCTATATCGCGCACATGATACAGATAAGGTTTAAAAGAGGGAATGTTTTTAATTAGGTAAACTTTCCTAGGCTGAGTTCGCGCTTCTGACCCTAAATGGCGCAAACAACGGATGACTGAATTGGATTTCCTTGCTAAACTTTTAAGAACTTTTAAGAATATTTGGAAGTTAAGTAGGAGAATCTATTATTAAGGGAGGGTTCTCGGGCCTCACACAAAAAGATATTTATAGGCGTAGACTGACGCAAACCGAGGGCTGCTCTAATAATTCAAAATTGTAGCCTTTGCAATCTTAGGAATGAAGAACGATTTTTGTTTAAGTTGAATATCTGAGCACCGTATTCGATAGAGCCCCGAAAAATAGAGCGATATAAGGAAAGGAGGAGGTATGGATGTGCCCCCCATCGTGTTCCCGTAAGTGAGGTAACAATACTAGCCACACTATGGCCTTTTTTAATTAGGAAATTAAGATGCTCGATTCCATTAAGCTTGCGATCTAGGATTACGCCCAGAAACTTGGCTCTGCCGACCTGCGGGACCTCGAGGCCATCGACAAACAATCCCTGAATCCGCAAAGGCGGTCCTCTTCGTCTACTAAAGATGACACACTTGGATTTAAGCGGGGAGAGCTCTAGCCCTCTGTACTTTAAGTATTGGGATATCGAATTGAGTGAAGAGAAAATCGATTCTTGTGCCGCAACAATGTCGCGATCCCAGGCGAATAAGATTATGTCATCCGCATATTGCAGGATGCTGGTATTAAGATGTAAGTGTTTGGCAACCTCTCTGAGATAGACGTTGAAGAGAAGAGGACTAAGGATAGATCCCTGTGGGGTATCTTTATGTGCAGTGCGAGGCTCCGATAGCCCATGTCGCCGATTGACTAATTTAAAATGAAATTTTCTGATTGGTGGTCCAGTGGAATAACTCTAAGCACCGGGCGATGTGTGTGGACGTGTGCTATCGGGACGTGTGCTAACGGGACCCTCCCGGACAGCTCACCGTTCCTAACAAATTGAATATAGCGTTCACTAAGCAGGTTCTCCACGAATTTGCATGTTCTGGCTGGGAAACCTAGTGCCCTTAAGTCCTGTACTAGAATACTGGGTATCACATTATCGAAAGCTCCAGCTATATCCAAAAAATCCGCTCAAGAGTGCCTTGTTAGTGAAAGCCAATTGGATACTATTAGTAAGGATCGTTAGATTATCAATACATGACTAGAGCTACGGAAACCAGACTGAGTCTCGGGTAACAGGAAGTGAGACTTCACGGACCACTGCAACCTACGATAAACTATTTTCTCGAAAATCTTGAGCAAGCAAGGCATTAAGGATATGGGACGAAGCCCATGAGATTTGGGAACAAACGTGACGAGCGACGTACGCCAAGCGAGGGGGAAGAGACCACAATCATACATTTCATTGAAAATTCTGAGGAGAATGAGGAGAATACTGGAAGGAAAGGAGCGAATGATTGCGTAGTCAATTTGATCGAGACCCGGGGCGGAGTTCTTGCGAGAGGAAGCGATAGCTGTTTCCAGCTTACGAGTCGAAAAAGGGTCATCCATCCAAAGGTGGGGGTTATCATTCAGCTGATCCATCGCCTTCATCTCTTCAAGAGATTGGGCCGGAAAACCAAGGCAAGAGGGAGGGCACAACTTGTCCATGATCGAGTCCTGCAGCTCGACCTCGGCAGCGTCATCAAGGGAAGAGTGTCCTCTAGTTAAAGTCTTCTTTTTGTATAGACGCACAAATTTCCAAATGGCTGCAGTGGGCGTTTTAGAGGTGAAGCTCGTACAGAGCTTCCTCCACCCTCTCTTCTCCCTTCTTAGAACCCTTCTACAACGAGCAACCTCCCTACGGAAAGAAATCCAATTATCAAGAGTGGGATCAGCCTTGTATATTCGACAAAGCGTACGTCGAGAAGCAACCGCCTCTGAGCATTTAATATTCCACCAGGGAGCCGGGGCCGGCGATCGGCCCGAGATCCTCCTCCCAGGACCAGGAACCCCCACCGATGCGACACTCGCAATTATCCCCGTGAGGAGGGAGCAAACCTTACTATACTTTTCCAGAGGGTTCGGGGAAGAAGGGGGGGAAAAATTACTTCCTTAAACCCAACGGATTCCCGTTCCAGAAAATAGTGAAGAGCAACGAGTTGCTTCCTATTTAGCTTTAATTTATAGTGAAAACGTCTAACAGAAGGCGCAGTTTCATTAATCAAAATGTTGATAGGAAAATGGTCACTATCATATGAATCCGGTTCAACAAAAAATTCGCAAAGCGGCGCAAGTCCACAGGTTGCCAAGGAGAGGTCAATCGTGGAATTGGACAAACCCGGGGGAGAGATATGGGTACAAGAACCGTCATTTAAAAGTACTAAGTTAGTGGATTCATAGCTTCGATAAAGGAGTTCGTCCGATCGGTTCTGTTTCCCGTTATCCCACGCGGGATAATGCGCGTTAAAATCCCCCAGCAAAAGGACGTATTTAATAGAGAGGAAGAAAGAGAAAAACCTACGATAAAAGGAAAAGGGGGTTTGAAGATTAGGATGCCTATATATATTGAAAATTACTACAGGAGAATCTAGAGAGCAAGACAAGGACACGCCCAGAATTTCAACCGAAGGGTGAGAGATGCTCTGGAAATCCACTACAGAAAAACTGTAGTCATTCCTAATCAGTGTACAAAGACCTCGGAGGCCAGGGCGAGTGATATCCAAGCGGACAAGCTTGAAACTGGGAATGAACAAATACGATGTGGGAGAAAGTAGATTCTTGAAGGCATATGACATGATATTCGGAAGCTAACCGCTGCAAATCTACTAATTTGTCACGAGCGCCCCTGCAGTTCCATTGTAGGATATGGAGGGGACCCCGGGGTGAAGAGGAGTTCATGACTGTGAAGGTAGTGGAGGATACCCAGAAGAATCACCGAAGACAGTATCAGTCGAAGACGGCGGATTAGGTAATCTAGAAAAATCGGAAGGCAAGCCATGGTCAGAGTACAAATGGGAGAAACGTTCAACCAACACACAATAGAAAGGTTGGATAAGGTCATCGAAACATCTTTTAATCATATTCAAGAAATCGTCTGTCCCTTGTGAGAGAGGAATAGGAGAGGAATCCTGATGAGGCTGTGAGGGAAAAGCAAGGGAGGGATTTAACGGTGTCAAAAGCGCAGCATCATTCTCTACGTTAGACAAACCTCTTCCGTTGGAACACACAAGGTGCTGACGCCTCGGGTCCTCAAGGCGAGGGGCGTAGTCGGGGGTTGATCTAGAGCTAACAGGCTGTCTAGCAGAACGCATATGAAACCTGGTAGGAATAGCAGTAATGGAGGAAAAGGTTCTACGGGGGGGACCCTCGTAATTCGGAGGCAAATCAGCAAGAACCGAGAATCTATTTGGACTGGTGAATGACTGCCTGATCGAACGGGAAGAAGAAGGAGAATGTTGTCGACAAGGGAGATTGGGGAAATTCTGATAGTCATATCTGATATCTTTGGGAAAGAAAGAAGGGTCGGGGGATGAGACGTTGACTCTTCTCCTAGCTTCCGCCAAAGAGATATTTTCAGTAGAGGCCAACGCTAAGGCCATTTTATGCCTAATGACTATAATGCACTCGTGAGAAATCGATAGGTGAGTGCCTTTACAATTAATGCAAGCAGGAGGGGAGCTTTTGAGTGAACAGTTCTCTTCCTCGGGGTGTTTATTATTACCGCAGTATATACAGCGAAGTTGACTTTTACAATTCTTGCTCATATGCCCGACACGAAAGCAAGAGAAGCATATTCGAGCCTTGGGGATAAACGGGGAAACCGGATATCTACAGTTAAAGATAGAGACGTAGTGTGGTAGAAATTGACCCGCAAACTTGACACAAAGCGTGCGCGAAGGGAGATATTTGATTTCCCCTTCAATTTTTGTTCGACGGTTTAAGGGATGGATTTCGAGGATTTTGATGGAAGATGTCATAGATTCGCGCAATCTATCCAAGGGAAAGTCCTGAGGGACATCTCTTACAATGCCGGTACGTAGGACGCGATACGTGGGGATGAAAGCTTTAAGCTTATGCTGTAACAATTGTTCATTAGATATCAGTCTGTTCGCCGCTTCTTGATTACGCATTTTGGCAGTGATTCTACTTCTACCCGTTTTTCGTATTTCCACTATATCCCGGGAAAATATTCTACTCATGTGGAGAGGATGAAGGGAAGCGATTTCCGAGTCCTCTACAGGTTGGACTTGTAAAATAAAAGGTGGTCTATCGCTATTACTATACTTAAAAGTGGAAGCAGTTGGGTACATACTGGATGACGCAGTAGGTGAAACGGTCGCTGGCGTTGCATCATGGGATGATGCAATAACGTCGAGACTCTTACGCGAAGAAATCCTTTTGGCCGTGCCATTGTCCGATGGGCTATCACCACCGCCACCCCAACTTTCTTTCAGACTTCAGAGTTCCCCCTTCAGATGCGATGGAATCGCGAGAGATGCAAGGCTATCACTACACGTGGGGAGAATACCCGTCGTAGTGTCGGCGTTAGCGTCCGTTTCGTAGTCCATGTCGGTATAGTTGACAGGGGGATTATCGGGGAGGGAAGCGTTCAGCGCATCTTGCGAAAAGCGGTTGAAAAGTTCGAGGGAAAACGAGGGGCGACGTAGAGGAGGGAGATAGGGATACGGGTCAGGAGGATCCGATCCGTCCTCTACGACGCAGGAGGCCGAGGACTCCTGCTGCATTGTCACAACGCACGCGCAGACCAGGAGAACTCGCGTGTGTAATGAGCACAAAAGTTTCTCTCGATAGAGAGAAAAAGAGCCAGCAAAAGGGGGCTGGCTAACTCGCGAATTCGCGAGCCTTTAAACGCACCAAACCAAACACACACACAACTAACGCGATCAACGATCAATGACGCACGTCCGTTCGCCTCGACGCGTCACACGCAAGTCAGTCGACACAAGTATCATTCTATTTTTATTACTCCATTGAATGTCAAGAAGGATAGAATGACATTTGTGTCGACTGTGTCACTGAGAGCAACTTTTACCAAAGGTTTGTTCGCATCGCATGCCCCAACATGCTCCTACTTGCTCCAATCTATAGTATTACGTAACGTATATTATAGAATGGAACGTGTTGGAGCAAATAGGAGCATGTTGAGGCATTACGACGCGAACAAACCTCAAGCTCCGATCATCGACATGGAGACCTGGGACCGCTGATTGAGGTGGTGGAGGTAGACACGCGTGGAGTGAAAGGCAGATAATATCACAAACTTCCTTCTCTGTCTATCAAAGCCAATGAGGTCCCCATCAAAGCCTGATTGGCTTTGATAGACAGAGAAGGAAGTTCGTGTTATTATTTGCCTCTCACTCCACGCGTGTCTCTACCTCAATCAGCGGTCCAGGTCTCCATGTTGATGGCTCCGATTAACTTAAGCCTGTATCAGACTAGAGATTGGGATTCTCTTATTAATGTATATTAATAACCAAATGTTTTGTAATATAAAATTGTAGAAAGAAAAAAATACTATTATAAATCCTAACCATACTTTATTTTAATCCTTTGTTTAAGCAAAATCGAATAAAATATTTACATCAATAACTTTAATGCTAGGTTAAAAAACTACAAATCTACGAAATTATATATTATATATATATATATATATGAAAATATAAATAAAACACAATAATAACTAAATAATTTTCAATTTTATAGTATACATACTAAATTGATTTTGCCCTATATCTTCACGTGGATTCATAATTTCATAGATTTGTAGTTTTTTAACCTAGCATTAAAATTATTTATGTAAATATTTTATTTGACTAAATTGTACTAATGAGAGCACGCCGAGAGAAGCGCTCCAGCCGCTCGAGGTATAACCCGACCCAGTTTATCATAACATTGGTTGTGGACGGGGCGTTGGAAAGGCAAGAGGGGAGGCGTGCCGGGCGCCGAGCAACGGCGTGCAACCCCTCTTTCCTCTCCAACGCCCCGTCCACAGCCAATGTTATGATAAACTGGGCCGGGTTATACCTCGAGCGGCTGGAGCGCTTTTCTCGGCGCGCTCTCATTAGTACAATTTCAAAAATTAATATCTCGATTATCATTGCGAATATCGCTAAACGGTATGGGACTTTTATGTTCATTTCGATCCCATCTACCTTCCTATGTGCGGTGTCAAAATTCTCGCGGCGCACCCTGTATATACAGGGTGGACCATTTTAATCCATCCAGTCGAATATCTCGAAAATCAAGCCTGGGAGAGAAAAATTTTTCAGATAAAAGTTGTTTGGTTTCGAAGGGACCATAAGATGGTAYCATTGGTTTGACCTTGAAGAATTATTTGAAAGTCACATGAAAGTCATCTCAATTTTTTTAAATGGCATCCCCTATTTTTTATTACATATTCTTGTAGCTGACCTCGAGAGCTTTCCAAAACACTATAATCAAATGTTTCTTCATTGAATACTTTTCGAGTTATAAA
>JANQDE010000406.1:16181-38994 GCA_037157785.1 Cephalotes varians | reverse complement strand
TKMAMWWTSRWTSMTSAWTKWTTWAYKKCTTAAGGCTTACTACACCTATTATAGACCGGGGCTAATRGGTCGTCTACAATGGGAGTAGTAAGTCTTACGCCATAGAAAATTGACCAATTACAATGAATTATTTTTTTCATATTCGACTGTGATTGGTCAATTCYACATGGCGTAAGAGTCACTACTTCCATTGTAGACAATCCATAAGACATAAAAAAATTAACCAATTAAAATTCTTTATTTCCTTCTTTTAAGTGAAACAAAGAATTCTGATTGGTTGGTTGATTTTTTATGCCTTATGTCTAAAGCGGTGTCTACAATGAGATTTTAAGCTTTAAGCCGTAAGAAATTAATCAATTCTAATCAATTATTCTCCTCATATTCAACTGTGATTGGTTAATTTCTCACAGTTTTAAAGCTTAAAATCTCATTGTAGACACCGCTTTATGCGTTATGCAAGAATCTGTGCTTCGGCCTTTAGGTGTAAAATTTGTTGGGGATTTCCAAACAATGCGACAAACTTGCGAATATTTAGTGGTATGTACACACATATATACACTAGGGTGATTTTGCATACTGAGGTGTGGAATGCTGTAGAACACACAACAAAAGCGATGAATAACGAAATATTTCAATGAGAACGAACCATTTAAGATTTACTCGGTGGTAGACAGGAAGATACGTAAATTATCGATGGCTTGTTTGCATTTCTTATGTCAAAATTCAAAGCGTCTAAGATAAAATATTTGTATAATAGAGAAACGGAAAATCGAGCGCGATTATTGAATCTTGCGGATGTATGCTTACGTCGTCATTGCAGTAATTCCAAGTAATTCTCTCTCTTTCTCTTTCTCTCTGTCGACGTACAAACATTCATTGATTATATGTGTCGTTTGGAATAATGATTCTTTATTACGCAAATTGCACATAAGAGAATGCTATGGTGAAGAAAAAGTGTATGAAATTCTCTCGATTTTTTGCAACGGATGGTGGCACTCGAAAATGACTGACTCTACCTCCGCCGCCTCTACTTTCGTCAGGTAACATTCTCTCATACAAATTTTATGATTTTTAGCGTAACTGTAATATTCATTATATTAATTTTTGAGTCTCTAGATAATACATAAGATAAATTCCATCACATAATTACTGTAATATAAAAGACTGTGCTCATGAATGTCATGAAAAATATACACTTAACCTTATGTGTTGTACAAAAGAACAACAAGGGAGAATGAGGAAAGAGAGAAAGAGAATAATATAAGCCGGTTAATATATAGCATCCAAAATCTATAATTTCTAAGCCCTCTTTCATACTTATAAATATTCTTGCATCTAGTAGTTTTATATTTTAATACATGTTATGATGAAAATTTATCAATTGTATACACTTGAGATTTTAGAAAGAATAAAGATTAAAAATGCACATGTTTATTAAGAATAAACACAAGAGTAAAAATATGCTTATAAAAACATTTTAATAAAAGCATATTAATTGATATAAATTCTATGCATATCTTATTAAAAAAAGATTTATTATTTAAATTGTACTTAAATCTATAATTTCTTCTTATTTAATGAGTTATAATATAATTGAAATATAAAAGAATAAGAGATTATAGTGTAATCTTTAATAACGATACTTAGTAATATTTGTATAAATATTTATTACAAAAACAAACAAAAAGTTTTTGTAGAATAAATCAATTATATTATCTAGACAGATATGATTTTTATTTACTACAACATATTAAATTTTAAAATGGTACTTAGGATTATATATTATATATAATATATATTTTTACTAAATTGAAATAATATAAGAATGTTAATTACTTGTAGCAATTTTCTTTTAATATTTTTAATATATGTATATATATATATATATATCCTGATCAATGTATATATTTACTAATTTTATATTTTTTCTGCATATGTAATGACAGAAGGTAAAAAATACGTATATCTTTTCAAAACATATTTTTTCTCTCTCTCTCCCTCCCTTCTCTTTTTTTTCTTTCTTCTCTCTTTTTCTCTCTTTGTCTATCATAAAACTTATTAATAAATTTATCTATTTTTATTTAGAATATATACATCTTGCAGAATAATCAGCAACATAGTAACTTTACTGAAATGTGTCGCACGGACAGCATTTGTGATATTAAACAATGTCTATTGCATACCTACATATGTAGTATGGATGATGTTACTGTTTCCTGTAAAAATATATCAACCTCAAGTATACTGGCGAATCGAAGGTTTATTTTTCCATTGGTTATTGGCAATGGTGTCAATGTGGACTTGGTCTGCAGGTTACGACAGTAAGTACAAGTAAATGCAAATTAAAAAAGAATTAAATTGTTAAACCTAAGAAAAATAAATTTTTTGTTCAACAGTAATAGAGCAAGGTGATGACATACATAAGATTATATCTGAAAAAACATTAGTTATAGCGAATCATCAGAGTACTGGTGATGTTCCTATATTAATGACAACATTTAACGCCAAACCAAATGTTCTACCTAATTTAATGTGGATAATGGATAGAGTGTTCAAATTTACTAATTTTGGGATAGTTTCCGTATTACATCAAGATTTTTTTATCGTATCGGTAAGTGTGAAGTTTTTTAAGAATGTATAGATATAGAATCTATTGAATATAAATTTACTATTATTGTTTGCTTTTTATAATGATATAATGTAAGAATGCAGATGATCTGTTATCTTCAGCCAATATATATTAGATAACTATAGGGACGTAAACGAAGAGAAGAAAGTTTAAAACAATTACAAAAACATCTTAAAGATTCTTATATACCACGAGATAGAAAATGGATGGTACTCTTCCCAGAAGGAGGCTTTCTATGCAAAAGACGAGAGACTTCACAAAAATATGCTAAGAAGAATAATCTGCCTATTCTTGAAAATGTGACCCTACCAAGAGTAGGAGCCATGCAGATGATTTTTGATACTCTTGGACCAGCAGAGAGAAATAATGCAGAGGATCAACATTTAAACAGCCGACCAAGTAAAATTGCATTTTGTATTATAAATTATTGTATATCAATTTTATTGAATTAATATATACATATATCTACTGTATGTGCAAATTTTACTTGTAGCGATATTACAGTATTGCTAAAATATATTGTGTAATATTTCTTATCTACAGATTTAATGGTAGTTAATCCAGAAATTAGTTGGATTCTTGACATAACAATAGCATATCCTCAAGGTAAGCCCCTTGACTTGCCTACTATCATAACTGGTTCAAGACCTCCATGTGAGACTGTATTATTTTATCGACTTTTCCCTAGTTCTGTGGTAAGTGACTTGACATGAAATATAACTTATAATATGAATGTGCATAGCAATATATTGTATAATAATCTTATGATGATAGGTTCCTCGCGAACCAGAACAATTATCCAAATGGTTGTATGACAGATGGGTAGAGAAAGAAATATTATTGGAACATTTTTATAAACATGGAACATTTCTTGGCACAACTGAATCAAACAGAGGAAGTTCCAAAGTACATCAGGATCCATTAAGATTCCTAGTCCTTCATTTATTCTTCATAACATCTAGTTATATACATTATAGCATGTTTACATATGTGCTATCTTGCTTTTGGTAAAATATTTTTCTATCGTGTGCAACGCACGACAGTCCAGTTTAAAGAAGGAAATCACAGTAACGAAGTAAGATATCCTTGCCTTAAACAATCATTTTCATGTTTATGAGAAGTCTAATGAATGTACAGACTATTAAATTTGGCAAGTATGCCCACATTATAAATTATTTGTAATACTTATTTTTATTTCAAGCAACAGTTGCAAATTAGTGATCCAATTTACGATTGGTCTTGTGAGTAGTATTTGTATTTTGAAGTTAAATGTGAAATTAACACGTTTTTAAATTTGAAATTATTAATATTTTACATTTAATGAAATAATAGTCGAAATTTGTTTCTGTAATTTTTATGATTGCTACATAGCTTTAAAATTATTTTTATTCATACTTTATTCTATACTGTATGAAGTGTGTGTTATATAACAAATCCTTTTTTATAAATTAATATTCGTATATCTTCTAACTTGACGATGAAATATTCTTAAAATGAAATTATTAGTAATGCTAATTTGTATAAATTTATTTTCTTTACTTTGGACATCGTAAGATATATTAAGAAATATTTAATTGTAAATTTAGATAAATATGCATGGGAATAAGCACTCTGTAATATTAAATATTGATCTCTTTTGTAGAGATAGCATAATATTTTGCTGCAAGTTCTTATGGAAATGCATAAAAGTATGGTATTTAAATTTTTTTATCAATATTAGACAATTTACACGATTTTATTATATGTTGCATAATAAACACTATCTGGTTTTATAGATAGATGAAATTTAAGTAAGATAGTATACATAAACTTTTATTATCTTTAATGTATGAAAATAATGTATTTATGCATATCTGATACTTGGTACTAGTAACAAAATCTTTGTAATAATATAGCATCCCATGTGTGTCTTAAGTAAGTTGATAAAGTGATATTTATGTTGACATACAATAGGAAAAAAATTTTGCAGAACAATAATTGTTGAATTTTTTAAGAAAATATCCATTTATTTTTTTGATATAATAGCAAAAGATATTTTTTAATAAAATAAAGTGATCCTATAAACATAATTTTTTAACATCACATGAGGAATCTTGTAATAAGTTTGTAACTTCAGCTACATATAAATTAGAATTAAAGATTAATGAAAAAATATGATTGTTTAAAACTTAAAATAAATCTAAAAAAAAATATTGTATCGGGTGTGTATGAAATAATAGGTAGGATATATTTTTTATGTCAAGAAATTATTAAATAAATATAAAAATCTTCACCTTTTTCAAGAACATTTGACTTTTGGCATTTCTGATGATCTTTAATTATAAGATATAATTACACAATATGCCACAACTGTGTGCATGCACGCGTGTGCTTTTAACAATATATTCTTGAAAATTAATACTGAAAATCTTGGAATATTGAAGTTATTATAACTTGGATTATGAGTGATTAACATTGATTAATGATCTTATACATACATACATACATATATATATATATATATATATATGAGAGAGAGAGAGAGAGAGAGAGAGGGGAAAAAAGAGAGCTGTGTGTGTTTATTCCTACAATTATACATCTATCGAGTCTACTGACTATCAATGACAATTACTAATTTTCATAACTCTCTGATATTGATTTTCGTTGCATAATTAATTATGTTTTAGATACAGAGTAATGATAAATAAATTTTGTTTTTGTTATTCTCATTACAATTTTCATATGCTTTATAATAAATGAGAAATATGAAATTGCTACAAAAAATGTAGCCACTTTATTCCATTTCTATCCATTTTCTTGAAGTTACTAAATTTTTCTCAAACGTACAAAAAAGAAAAAATAAATTATTTGCATAAATAATTATGTGTTCTATTTATCTGCGTGTTCTATTTATATTATTTAAGGGGAAACACAGTGATGGATTCAAAAAATCGATTTTTTTTTGCATTTTTATAATGCTTGAAGTCTTAAAAATATGTCCCTAAAATATTATTTTGAAATTCGTAACAGAACTATAGTAAATATGTGATAGAGAGTAGAACGTGGTCAGGATTATGCACACAAAGCACCGCTTCCAGATATTGTCATCGATGCAATCAGTCCCATTTATGAAGATTATGAGTGACAAAAGGTTACTTGAAAAATGTTTGGAAAGGTTTTATTCAAAATAATAATGAGAGTTTTAACAACATGAATTTGGAGCATCGATCCAAAAACAACATCAAATGGAGCTACAGTTGTAGAAATCGCTGCATACGTCTGTTTGTATTTTTAATAATGGATACACCGATGTATTAAAAATAATGGAATTGCTGGGAGTTAGCTGACTGGACTGTCAGCATCATAATTTCGCGACAACAAGGACAAGTAACGACTTTCACTTGCAGACCTCCGAGCGCAAACGGCGACGCGTGAGAAAAGATTGCAAAGAAAGCAAAGCAGAAACGAGGTCGTAGAAGTTGCTATTGTTACAGAAGGCACTTCATATGCACCCGGATTCGACTTTGGTTTGATACGAAATTTTATCGTTTTACCTAAACTAATCGGTTGTAAAACTTTAAATACGTTTTTCTCGAAACCACGTTTTCGTCTGGGTGCTCACATATCTCGGCCAATTTTTATCCAAATGACTTGAATTTTGAAGAGAATGTTTATAACAAAATTATCTTCAGTTGCACGTACGAATTTTTGAATCGGATTATTAGTTTTTGAAAAATAATATAAAAAGTAACGATTTTTGTCGCAAAATCGCAACCTTTTTTTTAAAAAAATCGCCATTTTGTCAAAAATTATTTTATCAAAAAATCCGTACGTGCAACTGAAACTACACTCGTATATTTTAAAATAAAAAAGAAAAAATTTATTTCAGAGCTCCCGTTTAGCCGCAGCACGAGCGCCCGTGCACCCATGTTTTTTCAGACGAGATGCACATCAATGAGCACCGAGGCTACATACATTAATATTATTCAATACATTTTTTAAAAATAATTTTGTAAATGTATATACTTTGAATATATAAAGACAATAATAGCTATTAGTTTTCACAAAACAAATTCACGAAAATACCCTTTTTTTTCGGTCGTCACTCTGGTGTTCCTCCTTAAGGCTTCTAAGAAGTTATTCTATATTCGTGACCATAAGTGAGAAATGACACGTTGAAATTTCTTGCTATTTATAAATGAAGAGAATTTGAATAAAACAAGCTAATGAGATCGCTTTAAAACACTTGTAAAAATGAACAAAAACTATCCTTTCCCCCTCTGATTTCAAAATGATTGCGGCAAGAGTCTTACACTTAAAAGAATATTTTCCTTTTTTAATCGATTAACATTTACAATAAAATAGAAGATTAGGGAAAGAATAATTAGATTTATTAGAATAGAATAGAATTTATTCACTTCAGCTTATATAATTAACTAAGAAGGAAACTTGGTTTACAGAAGATTCTAACTCGCACTCATCTATCCAACCTCTTAAAACGATGCGTTTTCCTATTATATATATCTATCTATATATATATCTACTTCCTCTCATTTTAATGACTACTATTACTCTATTACTTTAATGACTACTTGTACTATTTTATACAGGATGTCTTAGAATAATTAGGATAACATTCGTGTGCAGGTAGAGCAGATTAAACTGAGTCAAAAAGTCTTGTCATTTTGCAATTATGCAATTATTAATTATTATTATCCCAATAGTTAACGAGTTATCACTAATAATTATTAAAAATCGCTATATAAGTCCGATTTATCGCCTAATGCAAGCACACGACGAAATGCAGCGATCGATGTTGCTAGAGAAGTTTACTACAAGAGGTAATGGCTACGCACGAGCGACGCGTAACGCTAGACCCTCGTTCTGAGCTATAATAGTTACTCGCCTTCGTTCTAAGCTCTGATAGTTACTCGCCTTCTTTTTATCAAAATAAAATTTTCTAACGATATAGAATTTTGTGTGTATGTATGTGTGTAGGTGTACATGCATGTAGACAAAAAAGTATCAATTCTATCGCTTCAAAAATTACGACGATGAGATCGCGTCTCTAACAATTTGTTAACCCTACTTACTATTTGTCTCGCAAAAATTGAAAATTCACTATTTCTTAAACTATCATTATATTCTTGACAATAATTAAATTCTTTAACAACGGTGGTAATAATTTCATCTAAATAATCTGATAAAAATTCTTTACTTGATTCTTCGCGAACAACTACATTAGTAAACATTTCATGCAGTTCGTTGTTATCACTCACTTCAACATTTGAAAGATTACTTTTCAAGAGAAGATAACATGAAGGAATCTTCTGTAGCTTCACAATTACCACTAACAATAGATACCGATTTCATGTTACTCACTAGTAATGTAATGAAAGAATCTTCAAATTGTTTAGGTGTTGGATTTGTATTGAATCGCATGACTTCTAACTTAACCGAAAAAATTCTCAAAAGAATCTTGATTACAATAACGCGTTTTAAAATTTGCAAATCCGTACTTAAAATGAATTATTTTCCAAATTTTTTCAAACCCGTCTATAGTGAATAACCAATTTTTTAAACTAGGTATTGATTTCATAACTTCGCGTGTTATTTTATCGACGTAAAATATATTTCGAAGTATATCTTTTGCATTTGTCCAAAACGCATGATGTGCACTGTCTTCTATCACTGGTCGCAGATCGCAAATCATTTTCTTTTACTTCACCGAGTCGAATAAATCATTTAAAAAATTGATTATTTCTGTTGTAATACCTTCTTCCATATCAATTTTTACCTCATTATTGTCTATTTGTATGGCACCTAGAAAAAAAAGCAAATTATTTATGTATATATTGAAAGAATACACACACACTCGCGCGTGGACGCACAGTGTATATATAATATAATTCTGACATAATTTGGTATATATAAAATATCAAATATTTTGTAGAATATTCATTTTCCGACAATCTCTCTTTAATTTTCTTTTACATTTATACAAAATAATAAAAAAATCGATTGATATAATAAATAATTTGCAATGTGCAATTATATTTTTTCCACAATTTTATATGTATATGTATATATATATGTATATCTTTATATCAATTTTATTTTATTTCAACAAATTCATTTTATTGCATAAAAGTATTAAGATAAGATCATTGAAAAGCAAATATTCCTTATAAATTTTATATCAGAATAAAATGGAAAATATCATAAACTAATAACTTTTATCCTTCTATTTGAATATTTTTTTATATGTAAAATAATGAAAAAAATTAGTTTGTTATGTAAAAAAATGCTCTTATTTAAAACAAATAAAACTAATATTAAAATATAAAAAAGAACACACTATAAAAAATCTCTTATGTAACATATTAATATTTGATAATTTGTGAAATTGTTATTGAAAATATTTTTTGAAAACTCTATGCACAAATATAATTTAAATCATAAAATTAATATTTTTGGAAGCGGTTTTACTTGGACACGGTGCAAATGCCTACAGCCATTTACAGCGACCGGTGCCTAGAGGCTTTCCACTGTTCAAGCGCTGTGAGGGGCTGGTGGGTAATTGAACCGAGTCCATTTGAAGTCACTCAATATTTTTATATATGTGTGTATGTGTAAATATTACTTACATTTTGATCTTGTAAGTGTCTCAATACAGCTCGCAACCGTTTCACTCAGCTTGCGTTGCATATTTAACACATTTTATTAATTTTTTCTTCAATAATGTGTTCTTGAGTTATTTTTTTCAAATGTAGACGTATTAAATTCATTTTTCTGTCTATAATCCATGCCGTCTTCACGATGTCCCACGATGCTATACATTGAGAATTATTATACTTCATTGCAATATCCTTTGTTAAAAAATTGTTCCTTACACCTTTAATAAGATGAGGAGGATCGTATAAAAGAACAATCTTTTTGTTGCCGACTTCAAAAGTTTGAGCTATAAATAAAAAATAATTTAAATATTATATCTATACGTAATTGCGAAGCAATATATCATTAAAGTTAATATTATCATTTATAAATTTTTATATTAATTAATTGGCTCAATAGAACAAAATCAAATTAATTATTACGAGCAAAAGAGCCTAGCTGGTTGTTGGTAGCTAATTAACATTATTTGTTATTATAAATTATCTTTAATAACCATCAATGTATACAAACAATTAGCTTATAGCGCTTTCGACCCTGATCGGGTCATCCTCAGTAAATCATACTAACATAAAATGTACAATTAGACGATAAAACATATTTCAAACGTTACGCAAATTTTTCGATGTTTATGTGAAATATTTGTCTCCAACTTCAGTCTGGTGGTCGATGCTTTATATATTTGTCCATAGTGCATCCACGTTGTCATTTTTTATAAGATTCTTCTAGTTGTTGTTATCACGACAATCTCCATTATTTGAAATACAACGGTTTAATGTTGAAATTAATATAATCAATCTTTCAAAGGATAGATTAAATTATTACAATATCTATTATAATGAATATAGTTCTAGACAGCTCGTAATAATTAATTTGATTTTGTTCTATTGAGCCAATTAATTAATATAAAAATTTTTAATTTACGCAAGCATGGAAATGCGTTTTCGAGATGTAAAGTTTTTTTCGTCTATTAGGGCACAATTCGAAATAAGCACTTGTAATTTACTTAAAGAATTTATTAAATTGACAGATCAAAGCATTATGTTACGTATACGCATTAAGTTTTTGAACAGATGTAAGGGTTTAAAATTGATACCACCCCACTTAGATACATGGAATAGATACGAAAATTTATGTTTGTTTAATGAAAGTTCCAAGAAACGTTTAAAGTTGTTATTTTTCGATCATGTGAAGACAGTTCTGCGTTTAGAGTTGGATGATGCATATCGACAATTAATGATTATTCGCAACAGAATCTTTAAAATATATAAGAATATCTTGAAAGTTTTACCTTGGTTTGTATCGAAACAGTTTTTCATCTATCAAGAAAAGAATAATCGAACGAAATGGGTTACTGAGATCATTAGAATAAACAAAAAAATTGAATGGTTAACATTGAAAAACAATGAAAAGATAAAAAGGGATATTAAACCAATTAATTACTTTTATAATGATATTAATCGAAATGAATTGAATGTCTCATTAAATAAGGACACTAATTCGAGTAAAGAAATTAATATTTCATCATATAATTACAGATTAGAGTCACCTCTAAACAAATTGCATGATAATTGGTTTGTCAATGTAAGCAAAAAAACTATACCAGAGGAAGTTAGACTATTATTACAACTAGGAGAAAGATTTAGTTTACCCTTTACAAAAAAGGATATGGATAGAACAATGTTAGAATTTATCAAATGCATTGAGAAGAACCTATTTAATGAAGTCGAAACCATAGGTAGTGAGATTAGAAATCAATCCGTTCCTATTATTAAGAGATTGGTAAAACCAACAAATAACAATGATAAATTATTGTTACGATGTTTACATTGCACTAAGAAATTTACAAAGGAGAATCCAGACATTTTGTTCACAAAAGCAGATAAGGGCAACGCGACTGTAGCCATGGATTTAGCCGAATATAATAGTAAAATGATAAAGATTTTAGCGGACTCGAATACTTATACAATTATAAAAAAAGATCCAATCAAAAAGCTCAGTAATAGTATTAGGAATGTATTGTCTAATTGGTTAAAAAAAGAATATATAGATATACGCACATATAAAAAACTTTTGATCACAGATGGTTYRTTGCCTAGKGCATATGGATTACCAAAATTGCATAAGGARGGCTATCCACTTAGAGTCATTATCTCCTCTTTAAAGAGCCCTCTATATGAATTGGCTTGCTATCTTCATAACATCATAAAATGTAGTGTACCGGAGGCTGTAAGCTCTGTGAGCAATAGTTTTAAATTAGTAAAAGAATTAAATGGAAAAATTTTAGACCCGAGATGCACCGTTGCATCGTTAGATGTAGTGTCATTGTTTACGAACGTGCCGATTGAATATGTGTATGAGGGAATCTTAAAAAGATGGGATTTAATTGAACGGAATACAGCGATCCCGAAAGAAGATTTCATAAGCGCGATAAAGTTAATATTAGATTCTACATTTTTTTATTTTAATAAAATAGTTTATAAACAAATTTTCGGAACACCAATGGGTTCACCATTGTCGCCCATCATAGCCGATTTGGTTTTACAGGACTTAGAAACAAAAGCCATAGACAGACTTCCCTTTGAGCTTCCTTTATATTATCGATATGTCGACGACATTTTATTGGCAGCTCCCTTCGACCATTTAAATGAAATATTGGAGACATTCAATTCATTTCATAATAGATTACAGTTCACACTAGAAATTGGAATCAATAATAGGATTAATTTCTTAGACGTTACCATCATCCTAGAAGATCAAAAGATTTTATTTGATAGATACGAGAAACCAACAAATACAGGGAGATATATTAATTATTACTCACAGCATCCGGTATCACAAAAAAAGAGCATTGTTTACGGTTTAATTGATAGGATATTGTTGCTGTCTCACCCCAAATTCCATGAGAAAAATTTGGTGCATGTTATTAACACACTACTGAACAATTGCTTTCCGTTGCCGTTTATTTTTGCGACTATTAATACCAGAATTAAGATGCTAATCAATAACAATAATAAAAAAATAAATTTTAACAACCAATGCTCACAAAAAATACAGAAGAATTTTTTTACAATCCCATATGTTAAATCTATTTCTGAAAGCTTTCTTCCTATCACAAGAAAGTATGGATTCGATATAGCTTATTCAGGCCTTAATAAGTTAAACAAAATTATTAAAAGGGGTAAAGATAAAATTGACCCTATGTCAAAAAATGATGTGGTATATAAAATAAGTTGCTCAAATTGTGATATGAGTTATGTTGGGCAAACGAAAAGACAACTGTGTACAAGAATAAAAGAACATATGTCGGATATTAAAAAAAAGAATGGTTTATTATCTGTTATTTCAAACCATAGGCTGGAATACAACCACGATATGAATTGGAATGAGACAGCAATATTAGATGTGGAAACGTCATACGGTAAAAGAATTATTTCTGAAATGGTCTATATAAAGAGACAACGTAATAGTTTAAACAAACAAAGTGATACGGATTTGCTGCCTGATGTATATCTTCCAATCATCGACGTCCTTTCTTCCACRTAATAAAAATTYAATTGGTTGTGTTTCGMTTTKCCCCTCTCTAACCAATTTTATGTGTTGACGATTCCGAATTTGTTGGTTCCGTCTTTCAATTGACGGTCACACGTAGAGCTGTCTAGAACTATATTCATTATAATAGATATTGTAATAATTTAATCTATCCTTTGAAAGGTAAGCGCTTACCGGATAAAAGATAATTGTAATTTGTTGATACAAATTGAAGTAATTGAATAATAATTCTTTGTATAATTTTGTTATGTAAAGATTGATTATATTAATTTCAACGTTAAACCGTTGTATTTCAAATAATGGAGATTGTCGTGATAASAACAACTAGAAGAATCTTATAAAAAATGACAACGTGGATGCACTATGGACAAATATATAAAGCATCGACCACCAGACTGAAGTTGGAGACAAATATTTCACATAAACATCGAAAAATTTGCGTAACGTTTGAAATATGTTTTATCGTCTAATTGTACATTTTATGTTAGTATGATTTACTGAGGATGACCCGATCAGGGTCGAAAGCGCTATAAGCTAATTGTTTGTATACATTGATGGTTATTAAAGATAATTTATAATAACAAATAATGTTAATTAGCTACCAACAACCAGCTAGGCTCTTTTGCTCGTAATAATTAATTTGATTATCATTTATCTTGTGTTCTTTCTTCGAAATTTCGTTTCATGTTTGTTTGTAATATTAGTTTTTTAATAGCGGCTATATTCGATGCTCCTTGGTCACAGACTGTTGCAACGATGTAAAAACCTGTTTTACTTATTTTATGTATGTGTTTTTTTATCATCTTATTAGTTGGGCTGTGTTTGTTGTTTTTGCGCAAAAGTTATAAGATATGGGCTTCTTCCATCCCGTATTCAATCCACGCAACATAAATACTAATGCATGATTCGCGACTTTGCTTGTGCGGTTGTTGCCCCAATCCTCATAACCATATATGATATCCTTTCGAACATCATACATGATGTTGAATTGTATAAATATTTCATCCCACATTAAAATACATACTTTATCCTTAGTTGACATTTTTTGAGATATATTCTCTAAATGTCGCATGATCAAAGGATATAATCCAGGAGATACAGGTATCTTTTGAAGCAATTGCAAAGTTTGTATTGACGGAACGTGTTTAAAAACATTTCGTAAGCAATTGTAACCACACTTCCTCATCGTTTTATACAAAGTTAAAGTTAAAACTTTTTCTTTGACTTCGTATTGATGTCCCTGAAAAATATATTGAAGACTACAAATATATGCACTGAGAAAAAAATACTGTTGAATCAACAGCATCAGTATAATTGACACAGAATATTAATGATTCATTAATATTGTCACTGAATTAATAAGATTTCCTATTAAATAGTATGAATTATACCGATGTTGTTGATTCAACAGCATTTTTTTCTCAGTATGTAAACACAAATATTAGAAAAATATTTTTTTTCTATAAATACAATACATGTAATACACATGCAATATAATATACATGCATTACATTTTTGGCAAATCCTGCAAACCAAATATACGTATGTATTATTAATAAAGCAAACTATTACAGTAAATATATGCAGTAATAAGAAGTATATTATTTCATGCAAAACTATACAGAGACAAACCATTGATAAATATATATAATAACAGTATCATTTCATGCAAAAAAGAACACGAAACAAATTATTACAATAAATATATATAATAGCAAAAAGCATTCTTCTGAATGAAAGTAAAACAAAATATTAAATATTAATTACAGTTAACTAATCAAAAATAAAAAGAATGTATATATATTGTAGATAAAAATCAAAATTTCCAGTTTTTAGTATATCCTTCTTATTAACAGATCGTAATTATTATCAAATATGGTTCCTTACATGCTTAAAATATTGATATTCATGCTCGTACACGTAGATTTTTCGAAAATAAAATGTACTGAAAAATCACACAAACAAATAAATGATCATAATTACATAATGAAATATTGTATATACATGTTACAAATTAAAAAAATATTTGTAATATAAATTAAAAAATATTTGTAATATTTTATTATTTATAATTTAATTCCCAATAAAATAAGTCTATTTGAACAAATTTTGCAAAATTAATAAATTGTGCCAATAGAAATTAATGAATTGTACCGTACAAAAATTTTACAAGATATAAAATGATGAAGCGACGGAATGTTACAAATATATAACAAAATCTGTTTACATGACAACAGCAGATATGCATGATTTGATTACAGATTAGCGGTATAAATCGATCAGAATCTGTCAAACGTGGATCTTATTTGATTTTTGGCGCCAAACTGCCATCACATTTTGGTAGCGTTCCGATATTCACTGTCAGTACTGAAAATCTATAATGCACGTTACGCACACTATAAATTTTCAGTACTGGCAGTGAATATCGGAACGCGGCCTTTGTGAGCAAATTCTGTTAGCAAAACACATGAGCTTAATACAGATAGTACCGAATTTGTTGTCAAGCTAGTATATTGCGGATATCAATCTAGTAAAATTGATAAAAGGCCTATTATCGGTCATGCAGAGTTAGTCTGCGGCCTTGAGTCTTAGGTTTTGGTGCCTAAAGTAGTGTCTACAATGAGATTTTAAGCTTTAAGCCGTAAGAAATTAACCAACCATGATCAATTTTTCTCCTCGTATTCGACTGTGATTGGTCAATTTCTTACGGCTTAATAGAGCTGTACCGCTTAATAGAGACTTGGTGTCTTTACATAGTCAAAAATACTGTTAGTATCAACAAATATTTTAGGGAATATCTTCTATTACGAAACGATACTGATCCTCGAGAATTCAAAAAATCCAGATTACAAATGATATTTTACAATAATTCATTAATATTAACTATACAAAATTAATAATATTGTTAATATTTATAATACTGCCAATATTATTGACCATGTAAAGTTATAATAGCCTTTACGTGAATTTTGCAATCTCCACATATGCGAATTGCGCGTCGCATATTCGTCAGACTTGAAACACAATTGTTACATGAAGCCAGAATGTGTAATATCATTGTTATTTAGTTGATGTGTAATAATTTGATTGGTTTTTATTTCACTTGATATTGTGGATAGTTTGCTTACTAGAATTAAATATCCATTATATGCACAGGAAGAAATGACTGCAGAAACTGTTTGAAAACATTCCAAGTTGCGGTTAAAAATGTAGATCAATCAATAAGAAATAGGATCAAGTAAAAAAAGTAATATAAATAATATATATGTGACATTCCACGTCAAGTGGYCCCTCCCTCTGTCCAAAAATTGAAGCGACTTTAAATATTGACTTTGGGCTTAAAATGTTCGTATAAGCGAGGGCTTTCGAAATTTGAGTGGCCTTTTTGAAAAACTCCATAATCCTACGACCCCATAAGCAAAATAACCCAAAAACCTGATGAAATGATCTTACAATATGATTTATACGATTTGTCTCATCTCAATAATCATTTTAATTGAGCTGTTTGGCCCTAAACCCTCATAAACTATTAATCCCATGACCTCTTGACCTTATAACCCTCAAAATCCTATAACCCCATAACCATATAGCCCCATGAGCTTCTAAACCCCTATAATCGAAACCATCGCACTTTGATTATTATCTTTCTATACCTCCGTAATCCTGTAATATCATAACCCCTTGACCCTAAAACATCAAAACCCCATAACCCCATAACCCCATTCTAGAATATGCCCAATTACAAATTTGAATACGCATCATGTCCTACCTGCACAATGTCACGATTCATTCCAAAAACTGCATTACTATGTCGTCAGTATCCAAAAACTCCATAAAAATCATAACTTAATGAGTC
This sequence comes from Cephalotes varians, assembly GCA_037157785.1. NCBI lineage: Eukaryota > Metazoa > Arthropoda > Insecta > Hymenoptera > Formicidae > Cephalotes > Cephalotes varians. Next base: position 22,306 of record JANQDE010000406.1, on the reverse strand, counting down.
TGACCTTGTAATTCAATTCAATTATCTTTTTTTTTGTTCCTGGCCCCTGCTTTAAGCAAGTAATCCTGGGATGACTGGTACCTCCACGTGGTTAGGATGGGTAACGCTAAAACCAGTCCAAATTTTGAGAAAACACTAATTTTGAATGGATTAGAAGCACTATATACTTATGGGGTTATAGGGTTTTGAGGGTTATAAAGTCAAGGGGTCATGGGGTTAATAGTTAATAGTCATGGTTAATAGTTTATGAGGATTTAGGTCCAAAGCAGCTCAATTAAAGCGATTATTGAGATGAGACAAGTCGTATAAATCATATTGTAAGATTACTTCATCAGGTTTTTTGGTTATTTTGCTTATGGGATCGTGGGGTTATGGAGTTTTTCAAAAAGGCCACTCAAATTTCAAAAGCCCTCGCTTATACGAACATTTTAAGCCCAAAGTCAATATTTAAAGTCGCTTCAATTTTTGGACAGAGGGAGGGGCCACTTGACGTGGAATGTCACATATAATTTTAAGATATGTTTATAATTGTGTTATATTTGTATTATAATTGTAAACTTGGTTTATAAGATTAATCTTACAAACCAAGTTTACTTTATAATTATAACACTGAAATAATGAGAGCAAATCAATCATTTCATGCAGCACAATAGATTATAAAAAACACTATTAAAAAATGCTGTAAGAAAAATATACATATACAAAGTTACAGTTAAACTCACTTCTTCTATCATAACGGAATTTTCAATGTTGTGTGACATCACCGTTTGCATTTCTTCCGCGGTAATAATTATTTTCTTTATTATAACATTTGTCATCCAATGTTAATAATGATAAGAATGAAACAAATGTGGCATTGAGAACCTCGTTTTCCGAAAAGTATTAAATTATTATACATATAACATATATACAATAAAACTTTTTAAAAATACATCCTGTAATGGAAAGAATTCTTCAAAATTCTGAAATATTACCCAATAATAATAAATAACACTTACCTAATATACCTAATTATATGATATAATTAACATATAATACATATGTATATACATATATATATATATATATGTGTGTGTATGACGTATAATATATGTATGACACATAATATAACTTTTACATATAATATAAATAACATATAATATAAATTTAACTACATTGCTTCACTAAATTGCTAAAAACTAATTTATAAACACATAAATACATGCAATGCACTACAAATATGTAATTATTTTTTCTTTATTGATAACATATTATTGATAACATATTAAATTTTATTTATTTGGATATATATGCTGGAAAAAAATTTCCATTATTAAAAGTACGTACAAAGAAAATATTTAATTAATTTAAAATATTTAATTAATTTAATTATTTTAATTAATTATATTATTATATTATTGTATATAACGTATTTTAAAAGAAAGACTGAAAACTCCTATAGCACTGAATATGTTAATGAACATGTTAACAATGCTTGTACATATGCATTTTTAAATATATTTATAAACATTTAATTTATTTAAAAATTATTAAAAATTATTAATTAATTTATTTATAAATTAAAAAAATATAAAGCAACTACTATTGTATAGAGCACTACTTTTTATGATAATCCCATATATAAAACAATTTAATAAATAACATTTTTCATTAATAAAATAACATAAATAACATTACAAAATAAAATTAATTTATATATAAAAGATTATATTTGAAATATACAAAACTACTTCAACTTTTTATATTTGATTCTAAAATAAAGAATTTTTTATTAATCAGTAAACATACCTCTGGTGCATGATGAAAATTACCTCATCTCGAAAAATGTTTTTTGGACACCGGACAAATCCGCAGTAATATTTTCCCAAGTTCAATGACATAAATCTTTTTTCTTATATCTGCAGATAGTCTTATTTCTTCTGTACAACAGTTTTCTATAACGTTGTAGTTTGGCTCTAGGTGATTCTCCTTGGAACAATACTGTCCGGTAAAAAATTTTTTATATAAGAATATATATAAACATATAAATAATAATTGTGGAAATGAGATTAGAGGAGATCAGTACTGGAAGAAGGAAGAAGACAGAAGATGTAGAATATGTTGGCAAGCGGAAGAAATCATATAGCATGTACTGAAAAAGTGAACGATAAGAAGTGAATTGGAGATTGAAAAATTTATGGGAGAAAATGGGAAGGGTCTAGAATTTATGAAGACAATAGAGAGGGTGAGAAAAGGGGAAGAGAGAGAGAGATAGAAGAGAGAAAATTTTTGTTAATGAAAGATTGTGATATGGGATTATTTAATTTTAATTTTAATTTTAATTCTATTTTAATTCTATTTTCAGTCAATTTAACTATTTTGGTTTTTTTAGTTAACTAGTATTTAAAGTTCAATATTATAGACAGAATATCTAAATATTAGGTTTATTAATTTATATGTAGTGCAATACGAGATACAGATAATTGTTTGAATTATTTTGAATTATTTTGAATCATTTTAATTAATTATTCTGATTGTTTTGATTAGTATGTATACTGATACTTATGTCAAAGTATATATTGGTTAAGGCCAAACACTTTATAAATCGGAAGCCATCCTAAGCCGCGAGGCTTTATAATAATAACAAATATAATAATAAATATAATTATAATAATATAATAATAATAAATATAAACATATAAATATATAAATATATAAATAATATATAAATATATAAATATAAACGTATATAATTATATGTGAAATATGTCCATATATGTTCATATATTCTTCTTTTTTTAATAAAATTACTGNAAAAAAAATAATGAGAAAACATAAAAAATAATTAAAAAGATAATTTTTGCTTTATATGATAATCATTTGAAGAAATTAGAAAAATTGCTCATATATAATTATATACATGTTTATATATATTTATATATATTTATATATATTACTTTATGAAACTTATTTTACCGAGTGACTGTGTTAATATCAATGTGCTGTATCTCTACTGTAGATGTGGACGGTATTGGCACAAATTCAGAAGTGTCTTCAACATTATCCGAAGTTTGCGATGCAGAGATAATACCATTATCAAAAGAACTGGTACTGGCACTATCTGTTACAATATTTGCATTTGATAAACACAATATTGGCATTGCATCGTCTTTAAGACGTTGCTTCTATCCATAAGATATTATCATATCTTCGGGGAAATGTAAAGAACAAATTCCTAATTTGGCTATTGCTTCTTTTAGTGCATCTGCAATGTAAAATATTACACCAAATAATATAAATTAAATAAAGAACAAGTAATAATAATAATAACAATTTAGTAATAAAATTTAATTTATTGTGTGCAGTGATTTACAGTACAGCGGTTAGAATAGAGGTAGTGTTACAATAGTTAGTTTTATCAAAGCACGCAATAGGTGAAGCTGCAGCTGAAGGCTGCTAATATGATGCTTCACCTGAATATTACAAAATAAGTTTAGTGGACAATAGATATACGTTAAAGTTATAGTTAAAGTTATACATTACAGATATATTTTAGAGCAGATATACGAATATATCTCTGTACGTAGAGCGCTTATTTTACAATTTACAATGTTAAGAAATAATAAGTGTGAGATTGACACTATATCATGTTAATATGAGTTTAGTTGAATATATTAAATTACGTGTTAAATATCGCAAGTGTAACGGCCGGAGAAAAGGCTGAGTGTATAGATGATAGATAATTATAGTATAATAGCCGTTTTTGGAAGATGAAATATCAATGCAAGAAATCCCTTACGGAAAAGAATTACTGGCCAGATATTGTAATCCGTGTGATTACTGTAATTCTGCGCGAAATTATTACACACGACGAATCACATGCGTGTAGTTATTGTAATACAAATARTACAGTAGATAAATTTTTATAATATTTACGTGTAGTTACTGTAATATTACATGTAGTTACTGTAATATTTTTGTGTGGTTATTATAATATTTGTATTACACAAATTATAATATCTAGCCAGTGATTCCTTTTCGTAAGGGATGTCACTAATGCTCAAGAAGGTATTGTGACAGCTTGGATTTGAAAGAAGAGAGAGAGGTTTTTGTGCGTATGTAGAGTGGGAGCGAATTATAAAATTTTCCAGAGGAATACGAGAATGCATTTTGAAATTTTCTTGTATAATGAGAAGGACAGGAAAGAAGATTTTGATGGCGTGTATATATGGATAGTTGAAATGTAATAGATCTCGGAGGTACATCGGAGTGTTTGAGTGGAGAGTCTTGTAGGTTGTGCAGCAAAGGTGAACTATGAAGCGCTGGTAAATATTCAGCCAGCCGGAGCGTTGGTAAGATGGAGAGATATGATCATATTTTCTGATTCCATATGACAGACGAAGACAAGAGTTGTGTATTAGTTGAATTCTATGAAGTAAACGTTTGTTAAGGCAGGGAATATCGACTACATCAGCGTAATTAAACAAGGATACTATTAAAGATTGTGTGGCAAGTAGTTTCTGAGGAACAGATAGGATATGGCGTAGGGGAAATAACATTTTGAGACGGGAATAGGCGAGACGGCATTTCATAGTTACATGATGCTCAAAGGACTAGGATGGATCGACATGCTGGCCCAGTATTCTACTGGAGAGACGAAGTTCTAGAGAAGTGTGTTGGATGTGTATGTCGAAGGAATGAAAACGTTGGATGTGTATGTCGAAGGAATAAAGACGTGACAATAGACTGGGGAAGCCAGTGACTAATAATGAGGATTTGGTGGGATTTAAGTGTAGACCATTTGCCTTGGACCAATCAGTAATTAGTCCAAGATCATTATTCATGAATTTTGCAGCATGCTGTGCTTCAGAAATTGTGAACGATTTGAGGACAAGCACATCGTCTGCATACATATAAAGTCTAGAAACCGTAGGCAGAGATGGCAGGTCGGCAATAAATATGTTGAAAAATAGTGTTCCCAGAATTGAGTCTTGAGGTACTTCAGAGGGAATTGTAAGTGGTGAAGAGAGCGAAGGGAGAGGATTTCGGACAAGGACTAATTGAGTGCGGTTCAGAAGAAAAGAACGAAAGAGTGAGATAGCTGAGTTAGACAGATTATAATAACGAAGTTTGGCAAGGAGAAGTTCGTGATTAATGCTGTGTCGAATGCTTTAGAGAAATCTAATGCAACTAAGGCAGATAGAGAATAGCTGTCAAAGGCTCTTAGAACTGCATCGGATAGATGTAGAAAAGAGGTGGTAGTGCTAAAGTGTTTGCGAAAACCGGACTGAAATTCGTGAATTATTTTGTTGTTACAAAGGAAATGATTAAGTTGATTGAAGATTATGCGTTCCAGAATTTTTGAAAGAAAAGGAGGAAGAGTTATAGATCGAAGTGAGGTGAAGGAGGAAGGATTGGAAACTTTAGGAAGAGGCAGAACGGTGGAATGTTTCTAGGTAGAAGGGAAAATTCCCTTAGTTAGAATTTATGATAAAAAGGAGAGGATCAAGACAAGTCGGAGCAGAAAGTAAGAAGATATAACAAGAAAAGTCATATGGACTTGAGGAAGTAAGCTTGATGGTTTTTAATATGTTATACAGCTCTGTCATATTTATGAGAGAAAATTGGAAATTGTTTTGGATAATAGGAGCTGAGACGAGGAAAAAGTTTTTCAGCGAGGATGAGCAAAAAGAGGAAAGAAGGGAGTTAATAAAGTAATTCTTTAAGGAGCTTAAAAAAAGCATACAAGCCAAGCATGGTCGTGTGTTAACCTGTAAATATATACACTTTAACAATCAATAATGAACAACAAACGTTTCGACCGGTTATCCTCAATATAATCGTTACAAATTTTAAAACTTTCGTAAGTTAGACAGGTGAAGTATGATCAGCGACTTTTACCTGCCTTACTTATTGTATGGATTGCGTCTATAAGATTGTTAATTGTTTAGATTTATGTTTTATAGAAATGCGAGTAAAGTTTCGAAATTTGTAACACATTGAGCATGACCGAATCATACAGTTGAAACATCTGTGTTGTTCATAGTTGATTATTAAAGTGTATATATTTATAGTTAAGTTAATAGGAAGACCTTGCTTAGCTTCTATGTTCCTTTTAATTTATAATATAAATTAAGATTTGCGTG
>JANQDE010000405.1:44388-67247 GCA_037157785.1 Cephalotes varians | reverse complement strand
ATTCTTTTTTGATTCATTTGTTTTAGAATTCATGTTTTTAAATTACATTATTTTTACGTTATTTGTTCACTTACTCATAAATTATGTTATTTTTACATTAAGAAATGTTAAATATCAATTTAACACAAAATATCCAAATAACATAATTACATTATGTTAAATTAACATTCGGACATGTTAAAAATTCAACATAAAAATTTTAACAAGGACCGTTTTTGACACAAATACAAAATGTTTTTTACTGTGTAACAAAAGATTGATTTCTGAAATGTTATACATTAAGGAACAAACAAGCGATTTAAACTCTTAAAAGGACATTGAATTTTTTCATAAATAATATTATTGTTTACTTAGCACTTTTTCTGACAACATTTAGTATAACATTCGTTCTCGTGCTCAAAGTAAGACGTAATTGCTCTCGCCGGACAAACTTTTTAATTCGATCATGATTCTGTCATGTAAGTTAGCAATAGTCAATGACTAAAAAATACAGTACATCATTGTAACATAACATTGTAACATAAAAATCAAATTACAATGGAATATCTTTCCTGCATAGAGCTCTCTAATATAATAACGAAAGATAAAATTACAAATAATAAGAGCTAATGAGAGCAAACAAAAACGACGCAGTTATTTGAGCGCAAAATTAATTAGTAATGTATTTAACATTATTTACACATTTGCCAAATCTGTCCTCGGACGTTTTGACTTGTCTTCAAGTCATCTTCAGCAAGAGTGTTGAACAATCAAAAATCAATCCATATTATATAAAATTTTAAATCCTCAGCACAGTCGTTAGTGGACCCACAGTTAATAAGGTGTGTTCCTCTTCGATATCATTTGTGTAGGTTGGTATCATCTAATATGCAATTCATTTAATAGTTAATGTTTTATTTGCGTAATTATTGAAATGTGCCCAACTTACCGGCTGCACTCAGAGTCCCAAAAGTTAGTAACATAAGTTTCTTTTTTTAACTCATAAACAAAACGCATATCATCTGACTCCACATAGACGTTAAATTAATTTTAACAATTTTGATTCTACTGATTCAACTGTCGCTTCCCGACAATTGAATCGGACAATTTACAGTTGAATCATTAACTTCACAACTGCAAATTTTGACTTTTAATTTAATTTCGTATTTACTGACTTTAGTTATATGTAACGCCTCTACTGATTTTTGTTTACAGTGCGTTTGATTGATTTGGTATTCCGCATTATATATTATCACTATTTTTATACTCATGACCAACGTTACGCTTCTTATAAATTTTGTTAATTACATGAGTTTAATCTTTGATCCGGAATTTAGAATTATTCTCATTATTATTAATTCATATTTATGACCAACATTCTCATTGTTTCTTAACTTTATTTTTTTCATTCTTTATATGTAATTTAAACATGCGGCTAAAGATGACCTTGTAAGATTGAAGCGTTCTGACACATTAAATTATAATAAATAATTTTTTCAAAGCGTACATCAGCTTGGTGGCTCGTTAATATTGACCTCTATCTATTATTATTTTTGCTTAGCAACCCAATCAAACTTTCCTAATTTTAATTTATTTAGTAAATTATGTTAATAAGTATATAATTTTGAAAGAAAATTTAAAGCTGCGAAAAGTCTGTGCGCGATTTCTTCATTCTTTATCGACGAAAAACGAATTCTGCACGCTATAAACATCATTACAGTCACTGATAATGAACTTCTTAAAAAAATAATTGTAACGGTTGATGAAACATGGTATTTTCATGATAGGAGCACTTAATAAAGCAGTTCGACACTATTTTGATCATTCAGAGGATTTCGACTATCTCAAAAGAAGACTTTCAGCGGAATTTTCTAAAGCTATACAATCATTTAAACATTGTATTTCTTAGGAATAATGTATTTCGAATGATTATAAATAAAAATTTATAATTTTCACTTTACAGAGTAAGTTTTAATGAAAGTTCGGAAATTTTTGGGATACATCGTGTATAATTAAAATAAATTTATCTTAAAGATTGTCTCTATATTCTAATTATATAATTTAATTATATAATTATATTATTGCGTATTTTTTAAATGATTAAGTAATTATTATGAAATATTATGACAGCTGTCAATTAAAAAATGTGTAGTGATTCGTATTTCTAATGTCAAAAATGTTGATATGTGTGTGTATATATATATATATATATATATATATATATATATATATATATATATATATATGAATTTTAAAACGATAATATTTGTAAGCAGAGTAAAAAGTAAGCGCTGAGATTAAATATACAATGCGAGGTATATGCGGGTCAATCATTATTAGGTGCATGATTTGAAATTATATATTATAAATACAGGGTAGGGCAATAACTCTGTCCATCTTGAATATCATCGCTATTTTTAGAAATATGAAAATATTGTGATTACAAAAAAGTTTGTAGGGCATCAAGAGGACTACAACATATGCTAGTAATAATTTTTTTAGGTGGAGGCACTTCAGAAATTTCAAGGTCATCTCCACTTTTTTAAATGGTATGCTGTATTTTTTTAACCTTAGTGTATAGCGGATGTTTAGACGATTTCAACGACCTATAATAAAATTCAGTCATTCGTCATTAAATAAAGAAACAAAACAATGATTCTTACGTCAAAAGTGTTCGAAGTAATGTCCCTTTGCATTAATGCAACATTGCAATCGTTTGATTCCAGAACACTTCTTAACACTTACGGACTGATTGTCGCACATGCTGTAATAATTCGTTGCTTCATATTTTCCGGTGTAGTCGGCACTTCCTGATCCAATGTTTTTTAATGTTCTCCATAAAAAAAAGTCGAGCAGTATCATGTCTAGTGAACGAACTAGCCATGAAATCGGCCTACCGCGTCCTATTCATCCTCGATTAGGGAAGATTTCATTGAGTGTAGCTGTTATTCTACGTTCATAATGTGCGGGGCATCCATCGTGTTGATACTACATTACTCGACGAATATTCAATTGTACATCTTCTAATAAAATTCCGAGATCGTTGCGTATAAAGTTATTATATTTTATGCTATTAAGTGTTCCATTGATAAAATATAGTACTTAAGAATCATTGTTTTATTTTTTTATTTAATGATGACCTTTTATTATAGGTAGTTGAAATTGATTAAATCCCTGCTATTACACTAAGGTTAAAAAAGTACAGCATGCCATTTAAAAAAGTGGAGATGACCTTGAAATTTCCGAAGTGCCTCCACTTAGAAAAATTATTACTAGCATATATTATAGTCCTTTTGATGCCCTACAACTTTTGTAATCACAATATTTTCATATCTCTAAAAATAGCAGTGATATTCAAGATGGACACAGTTATTGCCCCACCCTGTATATTATAGGAAAATTTGTGGAAATATCAAAAACACAGACTTGCTGAGAAATCAATAATATGAGATTTAATGTTTTTCCTTTTGTTACAGTCGTCAGGAGATAGCGAATTATAGAAATAGGTCAAAGAAAAACCTCATCAAGCGTAAATATGTATTGTCGACCGATTTGTAATGATTCTGTATACGACTCGCTGTCGTGTACTGAAAACGAAGATTGTCGATCATGTATAGCGTTATAGATCACACTTAGAACTTAGTTCTATTCGGTGCCCGCAGCTTAAGATTCACGCAAAGAACGTACGCAAGTGAACAAATCGCCTACAGCTCAGCTAACTTAACATTATGGCCGTTTCGGCCATGAATAAAATAAGCATGTTATAGGCAACGAATCATCAAATATCGCGAACAATATATATGTGCGTAGATATAAAATAAATAAATAAATATATTTCAAAGTCTACTCGCCAACGTACATTTTCCGCATATGATCCGCACTCACAATTCCTGTATATGACAATTGTACAACTTGAAATCCCTTCAATTTTCAAAATTCATTATATTGTTTTGGATATTGAATATAATGATCATTAACCATGAACAGTTTTTACGATATACAGATCTTTAAATTTTATTTAAAGGCTTAATTTCTTTACTTTCAGAGCTATATCGGTATTACAAATCATTTCATAATCGCCTTCTTTGTAGTAGCATACTTTCGCTTATTATTATAATAAATTTCGTTTGACGCTGGCTCTTCTCAATTTTCACAGTTTTAAGATGCTATTAGCATCGCTATCTAACTGACGATCAAAAAATTAATTTGTGACTCTATTCATTCAGTTTAGAATTGCGTTGCAAGTCCGACAAACAATCGGCGCGCAGTTCAAAATAACTAAAAATATTTGTATCTAAATGTATACAAAAATATGATTGGGCACTTGAGATCCAGCTACGACCGTATATAGGAATTTCTCTGATTTGATTAGAAATAATAAGAACTATCGAACATAGAGGAAGCAGAAGGCTTCAATATCGCAAGTTTTCGGATAGCACGAATAAATATATTCTATCAAAAATTACCTTCTTTAAAAAAAAGGTTAAAAAAAGGCGCTAAATACACACTTTTCACAATTCTTTCACAATCAAAACAGAATAATAATTTTATCTTTCAAAAAAGCTGTCGTATATATACTTTCTATAAAAAAAAATGATATTAGGAAATGGCGCCAAGTGGAATTTAAGAAAAAACTATGAATACAATATATTAAAAAAATAAATACATAAAAATATAAACTATTAAAAAAATTAAAATATTTAATAAAAAATAACAAATTTAATCAAAATAAAAAAATATATTAAAACATACAAAAAAATTTGGCGCTGCTAATATTTTAAGGTGTGGCAGTGCCAAGTTTTTTTGTATGTTTTAATATATTTTTTTTATTTTGATTAAATTTGTTATTTTTTTATTAAATATTTTAATTTTTTTAATTATTCATTTTGTAGACGTTCTGATATTCTTCATTAAATTATTATTACAAACCGCGAACGATTTAACGACGCGATTATCGAAGGTCGACACAATAAATTAGAAAACATTGTTTCTTTAAAAGCTTATTATTAGTTCGAACGTTAGGACGATTCGGCACGACTCTGTATGCCGATGTATGCTCTCATTATATACACACTGACAAATTAAACTCGTGTTATCCTCAATAACTAAGATGCTATTCATTCTATACTGAGAGCATCAACGTGCGACATTTTTTGCCCGGTCTATGTTCGGTATTGTAGTCGAAATTTTGTAATTCTAAAGCCCATTTTGCAATTCGAGGGTTTATATTTTGTTTATTTAACGTCATAACTAATGCATTACAGTCGATAACTATCTTAAACGGTATGCCTTGCAAATAAATGCGAAAACGTCTCTCTCAGAGCATAAACAATCGCCAAAGTTTCAAGTTCATAGCTTTGATAACGCGACTCTACTTCCGTCGTTCTTTTCGAGAAATAAAAAACCGGATAAAAACAGTTATTTACCTTGCGCTGCAGCAGCACCGCACTAAAATCCTGCGAGCTTGTATCGCAATGCAGTTCCGTCGGATCATTGGGATGATAGATTGACAAAATCGGAGCTTTTATTAATTTTTTCTTAAATGCTTCGAACGCATCTCTATCTAGTGATCAAATTTAAATACTGCTTCCTTTTTTAATAACGCGTATAGGGAACCAGAAATTTCTGCAAAATTTTCTATGAACTTTCTAAAATATGAGCTTAAACCAAAGAAGCTTTGTACGTTGTGTATATTTTTAGGAACGGGGAAATTTTTTACGTCTTTAATTCCGTAATCATTCGGTCGCACGCCTTCTTTCGACACGACATAGCCTAGGAATTCTATTTCTTCTATAAAAACCGGCACTTATCTAAACGCAATTCGAGACAATTTAGTGTTATGAGTCAAAATACTCGGTCGAGCACTTCGAAATGTTTTTCTAACGTATCCGTCGCTACCAAGAAATCGTCTATGTATACTATGACATTTCCACTTTTTATTTCGTCGCTTAAAACTTCGTTTACAAAATGCTGAAATCGTGCGGGCGCATTTTTCAATCCAAAGGGCATTTTAAGATATTCGTACTGCCCGAAAGGAGTTACAAACGCTGTGTACTTAATGCTGTCTTCGACCATATGAACATGGTGAAATCTATCCTTCAAATCGAGTAATGAAAAATATCGCCCTCCTTGTAACGCATTAATTTGCAGTCCTGTGAACTTGGCATACCATACTTAAAAATCTTTTTAAAAAAATGTTTTTTTAGAGTTTTTTTAGAGTTCTGGCATCCTTTCGAATAGTTCTAGAGTTCTATATAAACATTTTAAATAGTTCCGATGATTAAATACAAAAAAATCGAATTCGAAAATATGATATGCCAAGTTCACGTAGCATAGCAAATCATGAAAATCAATTATTTCTTCGGAGTTCCAGTTAATTTTACAATAGTTCTAGAGTTCTCTGTCAAATATATATATAGTTCTAACAATTAAAAGCAAAAAAACGATTTTTGAAGACCCAGCGTCCAAACTACATTCGTATAAGCAAGATAACTGTTCCAACCAGATCGTATTTTTGCGACATTTTTAAGGGATTCTGTAAGAAACTGTAATCCCTTTTCACGCAAAATAATTATTTTTTTAAATAATGTTATTTATAATATTCGAAAGTAAACTCTTATATAAAAATAATTTTTTTACCAGTTCCAACCGACTGACAAGAGAGTTCTGCGTAGCATCCTCAAAGTTCTACAGAAAAGTCATGATAATAAAAATAATAAAATGATTCGCTCGTTTTTCTAAACAATAGAATAATAAGATAGGTCACTTGAGACGAGCTATATGAAATTGGATAACAATTACATTAAATTATTTATTTAAATTTTAAATTTTAAATTACAAATTCAGTTTCGACTTTACTTGGTTTTCTTCGGCCTGTCACTAAACTTTACATAACTTTAAATAACGCTAATAAAAAGTATATTATTGAAAGTAACGGATAGTATAGAAGAACTCACAGATAGACGCATGACAATGTATTATATAAAATATTACTCAGAGAGTCAAAGAATGGCCCAATGAGGTTGTTAATGTTTTAAGATTGTCCATTGTTAATGTTTTAAGATTTTTCGTTACAAGGCGAGAAAGATGAAGTCAAATTGTAAAAAGTACGGTAAAGTCCTGAGTGTTTTGTGTCTCTGTGGTATGTATATATGTGTAGAGTTTCATAGTGAGAGCGCGTCACATCGGTTTTTACAAAGTGTGTAATTAGTACGAGTGACTGAGAGCTATTGATTAGCTTCTTTGTAAGAAGGATATGTTGCTATTGCACTCATTATAATTTGTAATAACGAGTCAAAAGCACACGTGTCTTTAACGATAATTTTAACCCCGTCGCAATGTACTGGTTCAGCTTTCATTTCTATCTATTTCTCAGGGGATACTATTAATTTATATGAAACATATATCTTCTTCAGTCTGTGACTCAGTATTAGTCACGTTATCAGTATTAGTCACGTTAGTTTGCTCATCCTGATGTATAATTTCTCTTTTATCACTAATATTATAAAACTTCTGACAGGAAGATTCCTCGATTATTATTCAATATAATATACATGTATTTTGACGTAATGTTGCTCCCCTGACTTTTCATTTCATCTGAAATTTTAACATAAACTGCATCACGTGGAAGTAAAACCTTCCCGTTTGAATCAATTGTCCGAAAAGATGGATTTGTTAAAATTTGTAATAATATGTTTTTGTCATACATTTTTGTTGTGTTGTATATTAAACTAAAAAAATGTAAGAAGTAGAAAGAAAGAGTAAAATATTACTAATATTACTAATATTATAATATATTATTATCAGTATAAATGATCAAAGCATCCAAATTATAGTTGAATATTCTAAATCTGTGCAAGTAACAGAAGATCGAATAATGCGATATTCAATATAGTGCTAGTTTATCAAGAGACACGGTAGTGTCAAGTTCGCCAAGTTCACGCGTAGCGCGAGACGGACCGTGTATCTTTACGAGATCAAAAGTTGAGACGAGCCGAGATTATTAGATCTCAATAACGGCTGAGCCGATTGAGTTGAGCTCAATCGAGCGCATACCCAAATTATACAAGAAGAATATGGTTATTTTTACTGTACGTGTTGTATGAAAAAAGTTATTATAATGTGAAGTGTAAAAATCCAAAATTCTATCTTATGTATGTGCGTATGTACACTTTCGAATTTTAGATGTTAGGTGCGCTAGCGTCATTGATTGACAGCAGTGCTTACAAGAGTGCGTTTCGATATTCACTGCGAGTGCTAGTATATTTAATAATAAAAGATATTAGGGCTGCGTTCGGGCAGACGCTATTAGCGCTGAAAATCTATAGTACTCGTTACGTGCATTACAGATTTTCAGCGCTAATAGCGTCTGTCCGAACGCAGCCTAGGTTTTGGAAGACTTTGTATCACTAAGCTTAGACATAAACTTCAAGATTAAGTACATGTTAATAAATGTTCAGTTTTATTGACATATCGAGATTATCTCTCCTTTTTGTTATCTTTCGTTAGTCAAAATCAACCTATGTATATGATCTTTCACTCGTATATACGTACAAATATATATGTTTATTTCGTGTAATAGTAGTGTACCTTTTTTATTTTGATTAACTAACGAAAGATAACAAAAAGAAAAGATAACCTCGATATGATCTTTTACTCGTATGTACATACAAATATGTATACCTGTTTCGTGTAATAGTAGTATGGCCGGTATTCATAGTCGAGTCTTATTTAAGATCGTCTTAAGTACACTCTCAAAATGTCATAAACCCAATCACAGAGCCATATTAATGTTATTACTTAAGACAATCTTAAAATAAGAACGGATTATAAATACCTATGTCTTATTTTTTTTTTTTTTACTCGATGCTGTTGCATTTGCAATTGAATAATATAGACTAAAATAACTGAAGATATAATCAGCAGCAATAACTTTTTAATTATTGAACGATATAAATACAACAATAGTTGAAGTACATTAAATACATTAAAATCGAATGTAGCACAATAGAGTAAAGTAATGCGTGGTCTACAATGAAGTCTACAGTAGCAGTAGTAGATGATGCTGTAAGAGTAAGAAATTGACTAATCACAGTCGAATGTAAGAAGAATAGTTGATTGTGATGAATTTCTTACAATCATACAATTCAATTTCTTTCTTAAATCTATATAATATCTATATAATCTTAAAATAAGAACGGACTATGAATAGCGGCCTATGCCTCATTTTATTTTTTTTTACTCGATGCTGTTACATTTATATTTTGTTTTTTTGTAACATAATTAAAGAACACCATCATATACTGCATACTGAAAATGTGACGGAGGTGGTGGTGAAACCTCTTTAGCAAAATTAATTTAATTAATTTATATATTACTAAAAAAAAGAAATGATATTTATCAAAAATTACTTTTTTTAAAAAAAGGTAACAAAAAGGCGCCAAGTACATGCCTTTTTCAAAATCAAAACAGAACAGTAATTTTACCTTTCAAAAAAGTTGTTGTATATATACTTCTACAAAAAAAAAAATGATATTAGGAAATGGCGCCAAGTGGAATTTAAGAAAGGACTATAAATACAATATATTAAAAAAATAAATACATAAAAATATAAACTATTAAAAAAATTAAAATATTTAATCAAAAAATAACAAATTTAATCAAAATAAAAAAAAATAGATTTAGAAATACAAAAAAATGGCTCTGCTAGTATTTAAGGTGTAGCAGCGCCAAGTTTTTTTGTATTTCTAAATCTATTTTTTTTATTTTGATTAAATTTGTTATTTTTTGATTAAATATTTTAATTTTTTTAATAGTTTATATATTTATGTAATTTTTTTAAAAATATATTGTATTCATAATCCTTTCTTAAATTCCCTTGGCGCCATTTCCTAATATCATTTTTTTTTCAAAGTCTCGAAACTAGCACTATATTGAATATCGCATTATTCGATCTTCTGTTATTTGCACAGATTTAGAATATTCGACTATCATTTGGATGCTTTGATCATTTACACTGATAATAATATATTATAATATTAGTAATATTAGTAATATTTTACTTTTTCTTTCTACTTCTTGCATTTTTTTTTAGTTTAATATATAACACAACAAAAATGACAAAAACATATTATTACAAATTTTAACAAATCCATCTTTTCGGACAATCGATTCAAACAGGAAGGTTTTACCTCCACGTGATGCAGTTTATGTTAAAATTTCAGATGAAATGAAAAGTCAGGGGAGCAACATTACATCGAAACACGTATATACTATATTGAATAATAATCGAGGAATCTTCCTGTTAGAAGTTTTACGCGTTTATAATATTAGTGATAAAAGAGATATTATACATCAGGGTGAGCAAACTAACGTGACTAATACTGATAATGAGTCACAGACTGAACAGAAGATATCTGTTTTATATAAACTAATAGTCCCTTGATAAATGGATAGAAATGAAACCTGAATCCCTTGTTTACAGCGATAGACAATACGTAACGCTAAGAAGACGTGTATTGACACATATTACAGCAGAAAAAATTTATTCTCAAACTAACATTCCATGTGCTATTACATTTAAATATGGTAGAATTTATAAACGTTCATCTGCACAATGCTATGTACACATTAAAGGACATTGTAACGAATGCGGTGCTATAAGAGATGGGAAAATGTTCTCAAAACCGATTGCAAATGGAGATTGTGTTTTTGAATTCTTGCTAACAGATTTAGATACAAAAATTATTCACAAACGAAAAAGACCTTTGGCGGGATACTTACGCCAGAAGATTGCTGCTCACCTAGTTGAGGCTAATAAACCTGCATCGGTTTGGCGAGCTGAAGAAACAAAATTATTAATGAAATTTGGTGATAAAGTACCTCAAATTATACCACATGAACACGTTCTACGTAAAGCGAAGCAACAGGAAATAGACAAATGCCTTGGCTTAGAAACTACTAATCCAGTTATTAATTTATGCGTTGCCAAATATGAAGAACAGACTGGTTCAATACATGCAGTAGGAATAGATCCTTTCTATTGCATGTATTGGTTAAAGGAACAATTAGAAATGTACAAATTAGGACACTAATTTGGATAGCTACGTGACAGTCGATGCCACGGGTAATATGGTATCAAAAAATGAATTGTGTATGGCGATATAACATCTGCTCATATCTTTTTATATCAATGTGTTCTTGCATTCGAAGACAATAGTAATCTGAGCATATCAGTTTTTCAAATGGTATCTTCAAAGCAAGACGCATCGTTAACTACATATTTTTTTTCTGAAATTATAAGATCAGGTGCTCGTGTACCACGAATTATAACGTCTGATTTTGGTAGAGCTATCTTGCTCTAACGAAAGCATTTGCGAACTGTATCGATCTAAAACATTATTTGCAAATATGTTTTCATATATGTTTTATGGAAGTAGACTTAGACCACCCGAGAGCAGGAATACACGAACGCCAGCATGTTTTTTATGACTCGATATTAGTCACTTAACGGTAATGGTCGCAAAATGGGATTGTTTACACAAAAAACCAGCAAAAGTTCGTCAATTTTATATCAGGTCTATTGCTCAAATATATCAAATGTCTGATGTACAGGATATTACTTACCTATTAAAATATATTTTGACAGTAGTTTTAAGTCAAGAAATCGGCGTCAATGATTTGAACGATCCAGTACATTCAGAACTATGCTTACGACATGTTAATTGTATTATTAAACAAGGAATATTTGTCAATGATGTATTGGAGAACAATGACGAAGTAGAGAAAGATGACTACGAAGCGATTTCAGCATCTGACGATGGAATATCTTGTTGAAAAACATGGGCTCATAGAATATTCACTGCTGCTCAAGAACTGACAGAACAATCTGTTGATGGCAACGTACTCAATGCCTTATACAATCCAGTTGCTGCATCAAAATTAAAAGATTTAATGTTATTTGTACCTTTGTGGACTGATATAATACGTCCATATTTTAAAATAGGCGGTACAGTGACTAAATCGCTAGTTGAAGGGACGTTTTCTAATTTAAAAAATGTAGTTTTCAAAGGTAGGCTATCAATGAGAGTGGATAAATTTGTAATCCAACATCTTAACTATCTCGATGGAAAATTAAAATTAGCATACGCCGAGCACAATAAAAATATAATTTCAGACCCTGACCTTACAAAACCACGATCAGATTTCACAATTAAATCTGTATCTATTGAAGAAAAAACGCGAAGTTTAATGTGTCTAACAAAACATCACTCGATATAACAACGGAAAATGAGGTACAAGTTACAGTAAATGATATTAACAAAAAACAAATTTCATTAAATGAAATAGAGAGAGAGAAAAATGTATCTTGGATTAATAATGAGGTCAAGATGACTGAAACATCTAAGTCATGTACCGTCGCTTCTTGGAAAGAGTTCAAAATTAAGCAATAATACTCTTCGCCGGTTAAAAAAACTCTTTGAAACTAAAAGGGTTAATGGTATAGGATTAATGGGATTAAGGGTTAATGGGATAGGATTTCTTCATCCACTTCAAACCATGAAAAGAAAGTCATCGTCTTTCCCTACATCAAACCAATTACCGAGATGATGACCTCCACTATAAACAAATCACAGCATATCATTGGCTACCGATCTTCCATTCGAATTTGAATCAATCGCACTTTATGCGAAAATCTCCAATCCATTGAAAGAAGAGCAGAAGGAAAAAAACCCAACATTTGTTGTATTTCAAAGTGAAAGTGAAAATGCATTGAATAAAGAAAACTGGCGAAGAGGGTAAAACGGATGTAAATAAAAAACGAAAAAAGAAGATTGATAATGGAAAATATCGAAAAAAACTTAATTATTTAGATGCTTGCGTCAATTGGAACTTTTTGCCGAACGGCCCTGCAGTAGGTATACCTCTGATTTCTGTAAGTCTATTCCCGTGATTTGAAATAGAATTCGACAACCGACATTAGTCTCGCGTCTTTATTCTCTTGAACGCGGACTTTAACAATGATAACAGTCTCGCCCTTGAGACAAGGATAGGATGGCGATTTTAGGAACAAAGCACTTCGACACGTTATTAACCAAGATAATAACACTTTATTAGACGTTGGAGAACATCTCCGTATTACAATACAAAGCGACGCCGATTTACCGGCTTATCTCCGACTTAACATTGCACGCGGCTAACAGTTTTCCTGACTGTACCCGGAGTACAGTCATCGATTTGACGTCCTTTCGGATTGATATTCCGACAAGGAGTGATTTGCCCCGATTTGGGCGGAAGATCGATCGTTACATCGATAATTCTAGTTTACTCTGGAATATTCTAATGATTACTTCATTTCCGGAGCAGCATATGGCTCACTCCGAACGTAACCGGTGACAGCGCGCATGACAGTAATGTCAAACTACATCGTGGCGTCATCGGTTGGTAAATTTCTTACAGTTCGGCCAGCCTGCAAACAACTTCGTCCCGAAGTTTAACAATAGGCTATTCTATTGCTTATTATCTAATTTTATTTACAATCTTACTTGCTATTCCAGTTGCAACTTAACGCTATCTTAAATTCTAACTTAAATGCTAACTTATTACAAACTTATTATTACTCCTTAAATGCTAACTTATTACTACAAGGATATATTCGCATATCGCAATATAGAAATTTTATCAACTATTTACATTTTATCCAGATTACACTGGTTGACGGACTGGTTTTACCTAGTACTTAAGCTTATCCGACAAGAGTATAGAATTGTAGGGTCTAGAGCTAACATTAAATCCTGGAATATCACGAACGATTATTACCTAATGATTTATACACAACGTACGGCCCTTTATACTTCGATTTGATTTTGGCGTTTTTGCCTGGTTTAATCCACGTATCCCGGATTAACATGTAATCACCTTTTTCATAAACTGAGGGTTTCCGCGAATGCGCGTCTCGATACTCTTTGTTATATCGGCGCATCAAGTCTGTTGCAGTGTCTGCTAACTCACGGGCTCTAACTCTCTCGTCTTCCAAACTATGATCGATTTCCGACAAATCGAGTGACAGGACTGAAGGTTTCGTTATAATCGATTTCTTGTTGCTGACTAAATCATCTGATAACAAGTTTTGCTTTGTAGCGACTAACCTTTTCTTCAGCATTCCGTTTGACACGATAAATCCAATGATTTGAGATAGCTTTACGACCAGGTGGTAATTCAATCAATGACCATGTTGAATTTTCTTTTAGCAAATCCAATTCATCCTTCATAGCTGCTTTCCAGTGTTGCTTATCCGAAGAGTTAATAAGTTGTGAAAAACTTTCTGGTTCATCAATTTCAACGAGCATTGATTCCAGTAAACGACGAGGTGACTTCATGTTAGCTCTGTTCCGTAACTCATGTTTAGGTAAGGCCATCACTTTCGGAGTTTCCATTTGCGTTTCTTCATATAGATCTTCGGATGATGAATCTTCAGATGAAGGGCTCAATAAATCCTTCTTAGCTCCTTTTGGTGAGCTATTAGTTGACGATGATTTTTGTTGATCGGAGAATCAAGCCAGTGTCTTTTCCGGATTTTCTGGTTTAAACACAACGTATCTATTCCGAATGATTTGTTTGGTAAACTTTATCCAAATCCGATAATCTTGGATATTGTTCGAATAGCCGACACCTTGCTGAGACTTGGAGTCTCATTTTTTATGACGTTCTTTCGGCACATGTACAAAACACGATGTTCCGAACACACGAAAATTTTTCAGGTTCATACTCTTCCCCGTAAACAGTTCGTGAGGAGTTTTGTCTTGAACACAACTTGGTCCAGTTCGATTAATGATGTATACCGCAGTATTAACGGTTCAGCTTATAAGGATTTCGGAAGGTCCTTCGATAAACATTCGAGCGAGCTCGATCACTGTCCGATTTGAACGTTCAATACACCCATTCTGCTCTGGAGTATAAAAATTCGTAATTGCAATTGTAATTCCATTCGATTTTAATAATTTCCGAACTGCTTCGTTGTTGAACTCCAACTCCCCGTCACATTGAAAAGTTTTCACAAATCTTCCGCGTTGAGTCTTCACTGTCTGCAACATTTCGTTGATTTTTTCAACAGTCTCTCTCTTTTCTTTTAGAAAATAAACCATACGCAGTCTTAAGTAGTCACACGTAAAACATAAGAAATATCTTGCTCCTCCAAGTGATGGAGTTTCCATGAGACCACAAAGATCAGCATGCATAATTTCACCAAGTGATTCAGCACACTGTTGACGTTGTTGAAAACAATATTAATGTTGCTTCCCTTCAATACAGGAACACAGAATTGATCGTCATCGAAGAAATCAATTTTTTCTTGAGAAACTTCTTTACATGCTTTATTTTGATGGCCAAGATGCTCATGCCATGTATGTAGAGAATTTCTTGACGATAAGTTAACTTCTTCTATGCACGATTTTTCAGACTGTCTTACATGGATTGCCATCTTAAACAGCTGATTAGCATGTACATCACGAGCTTTGACGACTCCGTTTTTCACAAACTCACAACTGTCTTTTGAGGAATTGAATTTTATGCCTTTGTTCAGAACTGAAGTTACAGAGAATAAATTACGACGAGCAGTCGGCACGAACAACACATTTTCCATTTTACCTAGAAGCCATTTTTCGTTGACATACATTTCAATCTTGATTCCTTTTCTCACAGTGTCCATCATAGATTTATCTCCGAGGTATATCTTGGCCGGCGTTTTGAAATATTCAAACGACGTAAACCAGTCACTGCGATGTGTAACATGATCTGTTGCACCGAAATCCATTATCTACGAATCACCGTAAGTTCAGTTAACATGGCTTCGCAGACAAACTTCTTTTGGACTGTGATCACGCGGCTTCTTCTGTTTCTTAGGACAATTACTGCAAAAGTTTCCCCGCAATTATGACATCTATAATTTGATATACTTTTATCACTAAATTTTCCCTTATCACTAGATTTCCAATCTATTGATTGTTTTGACTGTGCTTTCTTCCCCTCACTAGCGCCACTACTAGTGCTGCTTCGATCGTACTTCTTCCTAATCTTCGCTATCATTTGTCCTTCTTTCCCGGTTCGGTTTTTCCGTCGTGCGTCGTCAGAGATCAATTCTATTAATTTTATTAATGTCTGCTGGCTTTTGGCTCTCGCTCATCATGCTTGACAAAGACTTTCGTACTCTTCCAGTAGCGTGTCTAGTAACTTAACTACTAATGACGATTCGTCAGGCTTTACGTTCAATTGTTGCATGCGTAAAATGAATCCTTCAAACCTTAACAATGTGAGTCACCATATCATCAGATGCCGAATCCATGCCGAAATTGAAAAACTCCTACTGAACCGTATGCGACGCTTGCTTCGTCTGCTAAATCATATGCAACTTCAGCCACATATCCCGCGCTTTCACACGACACCAGCAATACCATTACCCTTATATCCAACGTTTTGACGATAATTTGACTTGCAGCACGATCAGTTTTATCCCAAGTCTTGAAATTTTCCTGATACTGAATTCGTTGCTGAACGTTGTATTCTCAACCTGCGGCGTCGGCTTCTGGATTTCACTGATGCACACTTCGTACGCATCTTCGGTTCCGCGTAATAAATTCTTGACGGCGAACTTCCAAACGTTCCAATTCTCCGATCCTCGCAGTTTCTCAATTCCATGATATTCCATTTTTAGTCCTTGGAATATACAATAACAACCCGTAACACAGCAACAACTCGCACTTTCCACAATGCGCACAGCGAGCTAGCAAGCTTTTCCGAGCATAACTACGAGAGACCATGGTAACTACAAGAACCACGAGAACCACGCTCTGCTACCATGTTAGAATTTTCGTGGAAAGGTGCAGAGAGAAAGCAGTAATAGACATGTGTATTACTTATTATTATTGGCATAAACAAGAACATAATATATTCTTATTATCAAAGAGCTTCGATACACGTACAAATACAAGCAGCAGAGAAAATAAGTAAGAAAAGATTGCCAACTTAAAAATTGTAAGGTTTTATCTCAATAGTTCAAATATGCATATTAAAAGTCGTCCTAAGATTTGTCTTAAGAACTTTGATAAGGATTTGCTTCTCTTGGTTCAAACCAGGATAAATTCGCCTTCTTTGAATTTTGGGGAATCAGATATAGATCTACCTTTAGAACAATGGTATGATACGATTACACAAGTCTACAAAAAAAGTGATCTGTGCTGGAGTACTGACCATATCTATCCCTTGTATTTTGTGCCGCTAAACACGAATCTAACCTCCATTTTGCCCTAGCACGTCAGGGTTATTTTTTAACACCAAAAAACTGTTAGATCTTAGTATTGCTTACCCAGCTCATTTGAATCAGACTCTAAACGTGATTCAACATAGAAACTTTAATCTAACAACATTGTGGTACTCCAGTTTTAGCCACATATATCTAAGAAACCCCCGTAAAACCCAATAACTCGTTAATGCCATAAACTCTCAACCTCTGGGAATTCGATGAAAACAGCAGAGAATCTTGAATGGAGAGTTAATAAGATTGTGACCTCGGAACTTTGTACTTGAGTATCATACATTCGGAACCACAACCTCATCATCCCATAATCCCGTAACCTCTTCATTCTAAAGATCCAATTGAAAAAGTGAGGTCATAAATAGGGAGGAGGGGGGGACATGTCATTGTGACATTAGAATCTCGGAATCAAGTATCCTCTGATGCTACAGCTTTTCAACGGCAAACCTGATCGTGTAACCCTATAATCCTGAGGATTCAATGAAAAAAAGAAGAGACTCTCTATTGGGGAATTAATTAGATGTTGTCTTTGGGACCTTGTTACCAAGTAAGCCTATAGTGCCTAAAGCCTATATAAAATTTCTTAGGCAATCATAAAAGTGAGAATTACGAAGAATTAGTTGCTGAATTGATAGAGAATTACCGGCAACTAGGATGCTTGATGAATTTGAAATGGCACTTTCTCAAATCACATCTCCAACATTTCCCAGACAATCTTGGAGATTGGATAGAACAAGGCGAAAGATTCCACCAAGATATTGAGCCAGATCCATAAAGAAATGGAGCGCCGATTAAGGAAGATAGGATAAGCATATGATGGCAGACTTTTGTTGGATATTGATGAGGGAACATGAGATGAAGGGCAGAAAGGGTAAAAGAAATTCGTTACATAGGTCGTTCAAAGATAAAAAGGTGCAAAGGCGCAAAAGCAAGAGATCTAAAAGAAAAAATCTAAGTCTTTAATTCTATCTCTCATACATTACCTGAAAAGATACTTCACTTACGAAGTTACATCCTCATTGAATCCCCAACTGAGATTCCCCAATTTACTTTTATTGAGTTTCCAGAATCACGGAGGGGTTATATGACTGAAGGTTTGCTGTTCAAGGCCTGAGAAGTCTCGGGCTCCTCTATTTCAAGATTCCAAGATCATAATCTCATGAATTTCCCTGTTGAGATTCTTCACATCCTTCACATGAGATAGAAGGTTTTCTTAGAGCTGCTCAGAGCGCTATAGGCTTACTTGGTAACAAGATCTCAAGGACAACATCTAACTGATTTCCCAATAAAGAGTCTCTTCTTTTTTTCATTGAATCCTCAGGGTTATAGGGTTATACGATCAGAAGGTTTGCCGTTGAAAAGCTGTGGCAACAGAGGTTGCTTGATTCCAAGATTTTAATGTCACAATGACATGAATCCTCCCTATTTATGACTCCACTTTTTCAGTTGGATCTTTAAAATGAAGAAGTTACAGGGTTGTAAGGTTATGGGATGATGAGATTGTGGGATCATATGGTTCTGGATGTATGATACTCAAGTACAAGATTCCGAGGTCACAATCTTATTAACTCTCCATTCAAGATTTTCCGTTGTTTTCATCGAATTCCCAAGAGTTGAGAGTTTATGGCATTAACGAGTTATAGGGTTTTACGAAGGTTTCTTAGATATACGTGACCAAAATTGAAGTACCACAATGTTGTTAGGTTAAAATTTCTATGTTGAATCACATTTAAAGTCTGATTCAAATGAACTGGGTAAGCAATACTAAGATCTAACAGTTTTTTGGTGTTAAAAAAAACCCTGACGTGTTGAGGCAAAATAGAGGTTAAATTCGTGTTTAGCGGCTCAAAATACAAAAGATAGGTATGGTCAGCACTCCAGCACAGACCACTTTTTTTTGTGGGCCTGTGTTATAGATTGCATGCTAGAAGCTGGTACTATTATATATGATGGTTTGAGTAATAAATAGAAATTTTTTAAGAATAAGTTATCTATAACTTCTATGAAAAATTCTAATAATCCACCTAAAATATATATTCCTTGGTGGGATGAAGAATGCTCCAAAATAATTAGTAAAAGAAAAAGGAATTATAAAAAGTTTGTTTGTTTCCCATTCAGGAATCTATTAGAATATAGAAAACTATCTATGATAGTTAGAAAGAATATCAATAGAAAAA
Organism: Cephalotes varians; assembly: GCA_037157785.1. Taxonomy (NCBI): domain Eukaryota; kingdom Metazoa; phylum Arthropoda; class Insecta; order Hymenoptera; family Formicidae; genus Cephalotes; species Cephalotes varians. Next base: position 47,783 of record JANQDE010000405.1, on the reverse strand, counting down.
AAAGAGAAGTTTTTTAAGAATTTTCTTGACAATTTAAACTTAACTTCCGCCCCTGATCTATTTTGAAAAACAATTAAAGCTTTTTAAAGACTCTTATTATTTCAGTAATCCTCCTTTAACTAATAAACAAGTTAATATTGTAAATATAATAATATCAAAATATTATAAATTTATCACCAGATAGTGTTATTCATATTTCCAGATAGTGTTATTCATTTTATTGCTTTGCAAACACCGAACGTTTCTTTCTCAAATTATTTAGTGATTAATACACGCAGGCCTTACTATGTGTAGTAGATTTTTCCTTTTTATCGGCATTATTTTAATTTAAACTTCGTTAATTACTTATTTGGAGATCATATTTTTCTTATGCTAAAAAGGTGGATAGATCTCAATTATGGATTGATAAGATCCCAAGCTAAGGTGCGTTTTTTATTACTCTGTAAACACAAGAACATTTTTCCAACGCATTTCTCACGGTTCAATACTGGTTTTATTCAATTAGAATATTAGATCATTACGTAACTGTAAAATTGGAGTTTTGTATATCTCTAAGGTCAAAATTTTAAAGCTTGAAATTTACGATCTAAACAGAACTTGTGAAGTGATCTTGAAGGAACTTTCACAAATTTCCTGGAACCTTTCCAATGCCATTCCCACATATTTGGCATTGTATACTTAAACACCATTAACTTAACTTTTAAACGTTTAATAAATTACGTTTGAAACTTGGTCGATTGCATAACAAAAAATTCTGCTGGCTTAAGGACTCTTGAGAGCGCGAAAATATTGGGAAGATTAAACTGATAAGATTCACTTATGTTCTCAATAAAAACGAACAACATAAAGTGATTAAGTTTAGTGAAGCGCCTTCGATCACTTCCTCGGGGAGTCAATGCTAAATATTAATATCCATCCCTCTAACTTTTCTTTAAATAATAAAGATTCACTTAGTAGGAATAATCATAAATCATTCATCAATTTATCGAATACCGAAATCCTTCCTCAGGTTTCCTATTTATTGCAACATGGAGAAAGATTTAGCCTTCCAATTAGCCTTCCCATAAAAAAACTATAATACACTAATTCGTTAAAGACATAGAAGGAAATGCTAATCGTGTCAATATTCACAATCAAATCAAAATTCGAAATATTGCCATGACTCAATTAAATAAATTTTTACATAAAAAGTCACAAAAAAACATTATTGACAATAACATTCTTTCGATGATCAATTCCACCGTAGAATTTACATAATAATCCAGAGGTTATTTCCACAAGAGCAGACAAGGGCAGTGTAACAGTTGCATTTAATAAAAATGTTTACGTCAATAAAATTGAAGAACTCTTACTCGACAAGAAAACCTATTTGGTAATCAAAAGAAATTCCGCTCTTTTTATTAAAAGAAATCTCAATGAGACATTAAAAAAGTGATTACATTTAGAATATATTTCCAAAAAGGAATACTATTATCTTCATTCATCGGATTCGAATCTCCCCAAAGCATACGGCCTTCCTAAAATCCATAAGGTCAATTGTCCCTTCAGAATCATCATCTCTGTCAATACATTCTGTCAATACAGCACTTTACTTATTGGCTAAATTCTTGAAAAAAATAATTTCAGACAACTTATCTCCAACATCCAGCCATGTCAATAATAGTTTTGAGCTATACAATTCTCTCTGCGGTTTATATTTAGATAATAATTATGTAATCACTTCCGTGATTTCGCTTTTTATAAACGTACCATTGGATCTCGCGTTGGGAGGCTTAAACAGAAGGCGACATTAGGTTTGTTCGCGTCGCATGCCCCAACATGCTCCTACTTGCTCCAACACGCTCCAATCTATAGTATTACGTAACGTATATTATAGAATGGAACGTGTTGGAGCAAATAGGAGTATATTGGGGCATTACGACGCGAACAAACCTCTAAGGTTTGTTCGCGTCGCATGCCCCAACATGCTCCTACTTGCTCCAACACGCTCCAATCTATAGTATTACGTAACGTATATTATAGAATGGAACATGTTGGAGCAAATAGGAGCATGTTGGGGCATTACGACGCGAACAAACCTATTATTTCGAACGTGCAACAAAAAGTCCCATTGGTGAATTTATATTGGCGGTTACGTTTGTTTCATCATCAACATTCTTTACATTCAACAACACTATTTACAAACAAACTTATGGTATTCCCATGGGATCGTCACTCTCACCTATTATTGCGGAGATCATGATGCAGGAGAAGAGCGTTCTTAAATCTTTGAACTTACTTGTATTATTTTATTATCGATATGTGGATGACATTGTATTTGCGGCCCAAGACAATGATATCAATCACTTTTTGGATGCTTTCAACAATTATCACCCAAAATTGAAATTCACGTCTGAGAAGGAATGTGACCGTGACATAAGTTTCCTAGATTTGCTATTATACAAAGAAAATAATAAGATCTGTATTGATTGGTTCCACAAAGAAACATTTTCGGGCAGATTTCTATCATTTTTTTCCTAAAATCCGTTATGCCACAAAATCAGAACGATATACAACCTTTTAGATAGAGCCATTCTTTTATCAATTCCATCTTTACATAAAAAGAACATTGAATTGTGCATCAGGTTACTTATGGACAACGGCTACCCTCTTGAGCTAATTTTTAATATCAATCGCCGGCTAAAAAAACTCTTTGTCACTAAAAGGGTTAATGATAGGATTTCTTCATTCACTTCAAACCATGAAAAGAAAGTCATCGTCTTTCCCTACATCAAACCAATCACCGAGATGATGACCTCCACTATAAACAAATCACAGCATATCATTGGCTACCGATGTCTCAATAAATTAAACAAGTTTATAAAAACACATAAAGATAGAGAACCTCGCTCGTCAAATAACAACAAAGTAATTTATAAAATTTCCTGTAAAAATTGCGATGTTACGTATGTCGGCCAAACAAAAAGGCAATTAAAAACCAGATTGAAAGAACACAAGAATAACATTAGACTAGATCACTCGAAGCATTCGGTTGTGTCTGAACACATAATTAACTTCAACCACAATTTTAATTGGGAAAATGTACAAATTTTGGATCATGAACATAATTATATAAGAGGATGGTCTCGGAAATGATCCACATTAAGGAACAAAACAAGGGCTTGAACTGTATAAATGATATCGATCTCCTGGATGATTGCTATTTTGATATTCTGAACATACTTTCCAAACTCTAATATTTACGATCTTACTCATCACTGTTCAAGTCTTTGTGAGCGCTTCTCGAATTTTAACTGTCACAGTTGTCACGTCCTGAGGACTCCACGATTTCCTCATTTCAATAAAAACTAGTAAAATAATCTATTAGAATAAGAAGCACACGAAACCCAAGCGTA
>JANQDE010000405.1:13013-39942 GCA_037157785.1 Cephalotes varians | reverse complement strand
CACGCACGCACGCACGCACGCACGCACGCACGCACGCACGAAAACGTCCTTCCATACCCTTCCTATGCCAAATTCCTTCTTTTCAAAATAAAGAAAACTGAAATCCTGGAGTCTGGACGTAACACAGTCATATTACGATAGTTGAACAGACTAGTGGCTAGGCTGAAGTCAGACAAATTTTATTATTAAGGCCATTTATTACCTTTTAACGTAAGTTAATCATCCATTATAAGGTCTATTTTTTATTTTTTATTACTTTTTACTTTTACATTTTGACATAGTGAAATATCCTTTTTAGTGCAGTTCAGGATAGATTCGACATAAAATTCTCTTTGTTTTATTCTACTGACTTGACACAAATTTTGCAAGCGAACGAATAGTTGCTCATGGACCTACCCATTTGACTTCATTCTGACGTTTTTTATGTACACTGCAAGTTTTTTCATCTAACTTTTATTCATCTAACTTTTTCTTTTTATTCTATATCGTTATATTTTTACTGTCTGACCTTAGTTTGGTTTCTTGTTTCGCGTTTTAATCCCGACGAAAACATCTACGTTAAATCCACGTCGAATCCACGAAATTTACATGGATTACGTGGATATTTATTCACGAAGTATCTACATGGATCTCACGTGGATACTTTTCACGTGGATGAAATCTACGCAGAATCTATCTCGATATTTCGAGGATGAAATACGTTGATTTATTGAAGAAGTAGGAACGTTGAATACACGAAGACACACGATCTGACAAAATTTAAAGTCATTGAAGAAAAAGGGTTTATAAAGACAGTTGCGATCATTCAGTTAGTGGCAATGATATAGTGGAAACTAAATAGTCATGCACGAACTTGTATTATTTTATATCTCAAAATTTTGCATTTAACTTGTTATATATATATGTGCTTAGGACTTTTTTTGTTCAAAATGATCATATTTATAAGTATATATGAAACTGCTTTTAAACTTAAAACTTTAAACACTATAATGTAATAATAATTATATTACAATTACAGAATAAAATAAAACTTCAATAATTTGATACTTATTGTATTTGTTAAATATATAGTAGTACCTATACATGCTCTATACTTCCCTTGTTAGAGCTCTAACAGCATACTAGACGTACATACAAACGTATGCATATCCACTCGCAAACCGTTGCAAGTATCTACATATAATATTACTTTTGATGGCTTTAGAAGCTGCTTTTTACTAATTTTAGAATTTAGTTTTTTTTTAATGTAAAATTGCTCTCTATTTAAACTTTTGAGCAAATTTGTGAAATTGTACATCAAAAAGCACTAACACAATATGTATATGACACTTTTATTATTATGTGTTTTGATTATTATTTTATGTTGAGTTTATTACAGATTATAATATTGGATGCACATTTATTTATTAACAATGTAAAAATCAAAGAATGTAAAATGTAGAAAGAGAGAGAAAAAAGAATAAAAATAAATATCATATATTTTATTACATCATTTATATATAAAAATATATATAAATAAATCCTACATATTACACTCTTTAGTTTTTATAGTTTTTATATCTTTAGTTTCCTAAGTTTTATCAAAAGATTAAATAGTGAACATTTTCACATTAAAAAAAAAACTAAATTCATAAATTAATAAAAACCAATTTTTGAAGCCATCAAAAATAATAATATATATAGATACTTGCAACGGTTCACGATTAACATTTACTAATATGCTGTGGCGGTATCGCCACCGTTACACGAGCTACGCTGTGCGCGCTTTCAGCACGCTTTCAGCGCGCTTTCAGCACGTGAGCACGCGCTCGCCGGCGCGAGTACGTGCTGCCGCTCCGAGAGGACGACGCGGATGAACCTTTACTCACACGCAAGACGCAACAGGCAACGTTCATAAGGAGCTCCGGACGACCCGGTCAATCATTGCTCTAACAGAGAGAGCTTCTCAGGCCTCTGTCCGATCGCACTTACCCATTATGTTCGCAAGTGGAGTGAGCTTTCTCAGGCCTCTGCATGCTTCAACACCCCTTTTTTGGAAGTATATAGAACAATTTGTTTAGGTATAATACTGTATATAATATAAATTGCAATATGGTGAAAAAAATTCATCGGAATATCACGTGGTATGTATTTTCAGCGCCATGTAATTTTTATGTGGAATGCACGTTATATCAGTAATCTCATCCACGTGGATTCGATTACCGTTTATAAGCGGATGTCCACTCGAAAATCCACGTGGATTCTATGTTGTTTCTATCTACATGACATTGACGTGGATTTTACGGGTTGTTTTTGTCGGGATATTAGAACCCCAACTTCAAGTAAATTAGATTGAAAATCTTAATCGATCAATTTTCGTTTGTACATTTCGAAATAATTTGATTTTTTGTTTGTACATCTTTAGTTAAAAAGTTATAAATAATTAAAGTTCCGAGGACAGTCAGCTTTGGCAGATAAGTTCGAAATACATATGACGTTTAAAATAATATAAATCGATATATTGTCGTTTGCACATTTCGAAACAATTCGATTTTTTGTTTGCATACTCCTAGTTAAAAAGTTATTAACAATTGAAATTTCGAAGAGGTCGGCTTCGGCAGATAAATTCGAAATACGACTACGACGTTCAAAATAGCACAAATGGATAGATTTTGTAGAACAGATTAGTTGAACAGTTATTAACAATTCAACTTCCAAGAATGATCGATTTCAGAAAACACGTTCAAATAAGCTCAAATTGTTTGGAAATGTATAAACAAAAATCTATCGATTAAGACTAATTCAATCTAATCTGCTTGAAGTTGGGGAGCTATTGTGAAGTTGACCCCCTCAAAATTGTTTTGTTAATAACTTTTTAACTAAAGATGCGCAAACGAAAATTCGAAATGTGCATACATGTGCAAACGATTAACAATCGAATGAGCTATAGAAAGTTATTTTTTTCTAATGTTGGAGGACCAACTTCACTAGGGTAGAAAGAATTTGGTCTAGTTTAACAGATGTATTTAACCAATTAAATACATGGATATTATCCATCAATTTAGAACTTTCTATTCAAAAAACATAATTCATTGTGTTTCACCGCATTAGGTGTCAGATCTTTCCGGATTTCTTGGATTTCCGGGAGGTACTATACAAAGACTTAACGTGACTTAAATATTTAGGTCTTTTTGGTTCATATTAAATCTCTTAAAATCAAAGTCTTGAAATATATGAATATATTAACGTGGCTGGTTAAACGCAGCTGGGGAATAGATTCTCTTCAGGCTTTAAATTTTATTAATGCTACAGTGGTAGCTCAATTATTATGGGAACCCACGTGGTTTATTAATGCAGCAAAAAATAATATTAAATTAATAGAAGGTATAATTGTCTCCTCGTATAAATATGCCTTAGGTCTACCTAAGAGAAGAATTCTTCTAATATAGTTTGCTGGTCATTCTCTAGTCAACCATCATTTAGAAGAAGAAGAATCGCAATAAGGTATGATAAATTTGTAAATCATATCAATTGTGTAAAGATAAAATTATTAATAAAATTAAGTATTTGGCTGATAGGATGAAATCTAAGAGACTCTTAGAAATGTTCCTTACATTATTTCCAGATTGTCTATTATAGAACCAAAGTTAAGATTCCTACTTAAATATAAAATACACTCTCATTATTCTTTTCATTTAGGGAAAAATTTATTCGAGCTTCGAAACTTTGACTTGTCCTCCGATTAGAAGACTAGAGAAAGTGGAGATTCAAATAACGTTTTCTTCCAATTTATTTCGGAAAGAAAATGTTCTCCTAATGAATTAGATATTTATATCAACGGTTTTAGATCCATTGATGAAGAAGTGACAGTAAAGTTGAGAGTGCTATTTATATTCTTCAGCTAAAAATGATATGTTTGTATAAACTAAATTCTTTGACTAACTTTTATATAGTAGAAGCTTTTGCAGTAAATAAAGTGTTTAACAAGAATGTATTCTTGATCTTAGATTAATTTACAGATTCGTTGAGTCTTTTACAAGCTCTTGATAATTCTGAGATTTCCCTTTTTTCTTCTGCCTTGAGTCTCAACCCTATCATTGCTGAGATGAATTATAAAATTTCCAGACTTAATAATAATAAGAAATCAGTGATCAGATTTACGTGGTGCCCTGCCCATGTCGATATAAAACATAATGAAGAAGTCGACCTGTTGACTAGAGAGGTTTCTGTCAAGAGAGAATTGTGTAATAGTAATCCAACTTGTTATGAAATCTTTAAATTCCTTGCAATCAGAATATATAAATATTGATAGCTGTTGTTTGGAACAGGATGGAAAAGGTATGGGTTCATATTACTTATTCAATTTTAGAGTAATCAAAACAGGATTTTTGAGGGACTTGACATCGAATAGAAAGTATTATAGTGATTCTAATTAGAATTGTGACAAGCTACCCAATGACCAAAGCCTATTTATTTAAGATGGGTATTGTTGATTCTCCGTCTTGTAAGTGCAGGGAATTGATTCAGGACATTAATCATATTTTTTGGACATATCTATTTCTATCATCTGAAAGATTAATTATGTGCAAATCTCTAGGCCTGAAATTGATTCATTTTCAATTATATATTTGATTCATTTTCAATTGAGTATTTATTAGGAAATTAACACAAGAAAATTGCTGCAATCATTGTAACTTTTGCCAAGGTAATAGTTAAGTTTCTGAAAATTTCTATATAATATAATAGTAGTCAACCATTGTGCTTGTGGTAAGGAGGTCTCTCTTCTATAGGATTTCTTCTCATAGGGGATCCATTTTCTACCTATTCAACATAAATATTAAGAAGAATACTATCTGGAATACCATTTATAATCAAAAACATTATTTTGTTACGATTACGACTAGACTTCCAGAAGAAGGCCAAAAGAAATCTGATATTCAACGTTCAAAAAGCGTAGTACATTGACTTTTAGTCGGAAATTCACAGGCCAACAAAGAAGAGAAAGAATAAGCTCGTCAATATATAAACGTCAATGTAACACATTCAAATTAAAAAAGACCAAGCTAACGAGCAAATAACGTAGATAACAGCATTTTTTATTTTTATTAGTTTAAATTTCTCTATATAATTATTACAAATCTCGCGGAACATGTTTCAACTTTACGTAGTCTTCTTCAGCCGCAATTAAAAATGTATTGAATGTCACATAAAAAAGTATAATATAATTAATCAATTAAAAACGAATGTTAAATATCAAACGTATTGAGAGATGTACATATATATATATGTTCTTTCTCAAAATAATTGGAAATGAAAAAACTTATAATAGTTGTCTGATGTTTAATTTCCAGAGTGAGAGACATACGTTAATGCTATCAAATCTAATTATAGACTGATTATGATTAATACACAAGTAGTATATTGATAGCTATCAAAACAAATCCCCTCCATGCTTCCGGCACCAGAGACGTGTCCTAGATCTAGATATGGCGCGCTCTGATTGGTGGAGGAGATAATCGGGTCATTAAATGGAGCATTCTGAATGGCTTGCTCCATAGCTGCCCGCGTCCTGATTGGCTTGCTTCATGGCTACCCGTGCTCTGATTGGCTTGCTCCGTAGCTATTGGCGGGCTTGAATGGAGGGGGTAGCAACGTGAGAATGGTAAAAATGGCGGGCGAGGGTCCGACAAAATGGCGAGTAAGAGACCGGCGACAAGCCCGAGCGTGGTATTTCGATGGGGAAGATAAGATAAAACATAATTTTTTACATAAAATCGTGCCTATCTCGACACGTTTTACGACCGTACTTTTTCATGTACTTATTCAGCTGTTTTATAAATCATATTATTCATAATAGCGATTGTTCGAGAGTAAAAGCAAATTTTAATATAATAATTTTTTTATTTTAAAGGGTAATAATGAGCAATAGCTAAACCTGAAATGCAAGAAAATAGGAGATTATTGCGGGTGGGATGAGAATAAGAAATAAACGAGAATTATAAAAAATTGAATTTATTATCGCAAATTTTTTTTTCATAGAAAAGTACAATTTACTCGTGCAAAAGTAAAAGTTGTAGAAAAACGCAAAAGTTACAATTCTCGGTTCGACAGAATTATATGAAGGATTTCGTTAAAGCGAAGTTAATTCCAAAAATATTATATTAAAATACATGTCTAAAGAAGTAAAATCGTTAATTTGTGTACGTACATTGCGATTTCGTCGTAATTTTCTTTAAGTGTTAATTTGCTAATATCGCAATCTATGTAGGAACCTTCTAGGAAGTTTTAATTCGATTTCTTTAATTAGATATCGCGCGCATTCATTGACGTTATTCGCCTGAAGATTGTAAATGTTTTAAATGAGCGTCGACGCATTTTATAACGTTTTCCAATCCTTGGAAAGGAGTTTTCTGCATTACAATTGCCACAGCGTAAGTTCTTCATTTCTTCGCCGCTGACTCGGCCGTCTCCTTGTTTCTTTGAAACTCGCTGACGATATTTTCTGTAGTTCGCATAGAATTTCCTCCTCGTTTTCTTTATACGTCACCAATATCGATCTCGCTCCGTAGGCTGTGATAAAGCTGATGTAGATAATTTTTATGGTAACAGGATTCGGCTTTAGCTTATTATCTCCAGTTAAATACTCGCTCATGAGTCCCATGTTATGTAGAAACTCCTACCACGAGTCTGCATCGAAATAAATTCCGTTTGCGTTGTTTCCGCTTAATTTTACTAGCGGCTTGAAGACTCCCTCGTTTGTTGTTTGCAATCCCACATGTAATCTCTTTGAGAGTTGTTAAGATCATACGTTGTCGATAGCAACATATGAAATCGTTCGTTTCTTCCTTCTTCGTTACATTGGAATATTGAGGATATCGTATGCCCGCTTCTTAAAATTATTAGCGTCTTTATGACTGGCCATTGTTCTCACTTCACCGTAGTACTGAAACGACGCAGATATTCAAAAGACACTAGGACTGAAAACTAGAGAAGTACAAATTTGTTTGCTCGTGAAGTTGAATCTTCGAATAACAAGACTCGAATGAACTCGAGTTCTTGACTGTAGCGTCGTTGACTCTGTTTTATTAGTGTAAAAAATATGTCTGCGCGCGCAGATAGAAAAATAGAAAAAATCTAGATTTTTCTAGAATTATTCCTGATCACATAGCACCATAGGAATTTAAAAAGTGCAAAGATGATAAAAGTTAAGTAATAAACTAAAAATTCTATTTAAAGCATATAGCAAAATATTTGAATTTAATAATGAAGGGATTACGTCCAATTAAAAATTTACGTGAGAAGAATAATAACTAAAAAAATTTAAACTTAGATTATACGGTGCAAATAATAAATTATAAAAAAATATCTCTAAAATGGAAACTTGTCGAAAAACCTGACTTCTTACTTTATATCAAGACGATAAAAAATAATCGAGAAAAGAAAAATAAAAAAAGGTTAGGTATTTGAGTAGATAAAAAAAATTTTTTTACAAATAACAGTCAAATTATCTTATTGAAATTGAAACGTTTCTACGAAGCAAATATCCATGAATTTCTTAATAGATATATTGTAGTCGCGCGGTTTGATAATTTTTCTTATCCTCGAACTTGATGGAAACATCATCCATTTGAATTACGAGCTACGAGCATTAGATAATACATATCTGTTCCGCGTAGGCTGCAGGTCGATATACGATTGATATTACCTTTTCATCGATTATCATATTGAGATACAGAATTAGCTAAGCGAAAAGATAGCTAATGATATAAGGCAAGAAAATTATAGAAAAAAAGGAATAAAGCTGACAACAAAAAAAAGGAAAAGAAGATCTTAAAAAAGAACTTTTTCAGGTGATCTTAGAAGCAAATAAGGGATAACACAGGACAGAACAAGAAATTTATAGTACAGCACAATTTTTTTCGAAAAAAATGTACAAGGACGAGACCCTTGCCAAATAAAATTTCCTTGATATGTCAATGTCGGCTCATCGGTGCTAGAAAATGCGTAACATTTCCCTTTCTCTAAACAATTTTTAGATTATCCTCTAAGTATAAATGACGCATGATTCATGCATTTAGTCTCAGTTTTACGTTTACGATTTTTCGCGTTGAGACATTATGCAAAGAAAAATGTTGCTTCGGGAGTTATTACGTAAGTTTTTCATCGTGAGCTGCAACTTAAACGGGAAATTAGGTGCAGCCAAGTATTTGTCCAGATTATCAGATAACGATGAAAAAAATTACAAAGTTTTCGAGAGATTCTCACGCGAGTGCTCAAACACGTTATTGTGCATTATGCATAGCCTGGGACATTGCGGTGATGATCAAACGCTGGTAAAAATAATCTCGCGCCATTTGGAAGTGCGAATATATTTTGAGCACGAGGATGACGCGAGAGGTCACATAGCCGACTTCATGCGCCGTATTCGAAATGGAAGAGAAAGAGATAGGAAAAATTAATTAAATTTATACATAAAAATGAAGTATAAAAACCGTTGTTGAATTATAATATGAATTATAATATTTATTTCGTAGCAAATCCTGTAGTCATCGTTAATTAGGGGCGACTAAGATTGAGATGATGACGGAAGAAGTGCCTGAGGGTGCACCTCCACGACATAAATATGGAAAAATTAGCTTATTATTGAAAATTTCAGCTAACTAATATATTAAATTTTTAGAGAAAGCTCGAATTGAAGCCGGGGAAATCACGCCATTTCCTCCTGTGCGGAACATTCCTGTCGTCGAAATATCTTCCGGTAAAAGAATATTTTAAAATATCGTGCAATAAAACTAATTTATTTTATATTAGCAATAAAACTAATTTATTAACTAAAGCGCTCACGGTCAAAGCTAGGTCTTCGTGCTGAAATTTCTTATGTGACTTTGTATACATATCTCAAGTTCAACTGCGCGCCGAATTATATTTTCGGTCTTAAAACACAGTCTTAAGATGAACAAGAATAGTAAATCACACTATTCTTTACAATATTCGGGGGAATAAGGGATTGAGATGCTTATCAGCATCGTTGTTATTAAATTGATTATCAATTTAATAGTGTGATTTACTATTCTTGTTCRTCTTAAGACTGTGTTTYAAGACCGAAAATATAATTCGGCGCGCAGTTGAACTTGAGATATGTATACAAAGTCACATAAGAAATTTCAGCACGAAGACCTAGCTTTGACCGTGAGCGCTTTAGTTAATTAATTGTTGTGTTTCACATATTGGTCACGAATCTATTCTTAATTTTAAAATTAATTTACTTTATATTAGCATAATAAATTAATATGATTATGTTTTAGACGATGATAATGAAGATATTTTCTCCCCGGTCGATTCGGTTATTGCAATCATGCAAAGTAAGTTTTTTAAAACAGGCTTAAGAAAATATAGATTGCAAGATATATATATATATATAATAATGGGATATTATTTTTAGTACGCGAAAATGAGGAGGAGGAGGAGGAGATAGAAGAAGAGCGAAGGGGCGAAGATGGTGATAATAAGAAAGAAGAGGAGTAGGAGGAGGAAATCGCGGAAGAGAAAAAGGAGGAAATCGCGGAAGAGAACGAAGAAGAAGAAGAAGAAGAAGAAGAAGAATTAGTAGAGGAGGAGGAAGAGAAAGAAGACAGAGACGCTTCTATCGAGAATGGTAATATTTCGTTATACTTTTAATTTATTTGTCACAAAGTATTAGAAGTATTTTCAAATAATTTTTATTAGATGCCACATATTCTCCGGTTCCAGTTCGGTCACCGGAATATTAATTAAAACCTGAATGAGATAAAAGATGTTATCTCATTCGAACATCGATAAAGCATTTAGAGGTGAGTTAGTACCTTAGTATGCTATATCGTGGACGCTATATCTCGCGAAATAGATTCACAATACTATATATCATAAAACAGGATTCATAATATCTCTCAAAAGTAAGAGTCATAATATAATAAATAATAGAAACATAATGTATCTCTATGTTATCGATGTTTAACAAGAATGATGTTTTTCAGCACAAACTGGCGGTGGTACTGGCCGAGACGCGGGAACTTCATCTCGGCAAAATGAGAGAGAGGAAAGCGAGCAAAATCTTGCGGGCAGCATCGGCGAGAGACATCAACCGCAGCATCAGCAGCAGAAGTATCGGGAGCAGCAGCAGGAGCAGCACTAACAACAGCAGGAGTAGCATCGTCAGCAGCAGCAGCAATATCAACGTCGCGAGGTTGGCGATAATTTTAATTATATTGAATTACGGACGGAAAACTCGTGTCGTTTTAGAAATTTTCGAATACTCGGAAGGGAGACAAATTTCGTGATACGACCGTTGCCTGAAGGTGTCGATACCGCTGATTAGAAAACGCGTTTCGCGAAATTCATGCGTATGTGTTACATTCGTGCGAACCGAATAATTACGTAAATTTATCGTTCGATTCGGTGGATTTAATGCATGGCCCGGCAGGCCTATCATTTTGTCCGGTACGCGATTTAACTCCCGAGGACATATACGGATTCGTGAGTTCCGTAGCTCGAAGTACCGGAGGAATTGATATCATAAAACATTTCATTATGCGCATTTTCAACGTCGCGACACCGCAGGACTATGGGGCGTATCGAACCGATTGACGCGCGAAGACGTGGCTACGCGCTCGATTTTACAATTATGTAATTCGGATAATTTCCCTCGATCTCTCGTAGTGGCCCGCGTCTTGCGAACGCGGAAATTTGCATGAAAATTGCATGAAAAATGTCCATAAGATATCGGAACTCCGTGTTACATCGCGAATTAGCGTTACAACTAGAAGCGCCGATATCACAATTCCCGAGAAGGAATGTGGAATTCACAAAATCGAGTATTTCCAAGGGTTTCTCGCTATCGAAAATATAACGATAATAGTTTATAATTTCAGTATTTTCGGTTGCGGTGACAATCCGTTATATGACGGCCGCGTGTTACTCGCCTCTCTATGACGCGAACACTCGTATTGTTTACGTATTGTAATGTATTACGAGCGTTCGCGTTATTACAATCCGATACTTTATTTAAAAGCCGCTGTCGCTGCCGGAAAAAATGATCGCGTTGTTACGCCACACCGTATGAACGGCCCAACATGGATATGGTTAGGTGTGAAACGTGTAATCGCGCGTTTTTCGAAAATTTCTGCTTCGAATGTCATCGTGCGGAAAGATCTTACTAAGATGAAAAATCCCTTGCAAGTGTTTGCGACTCAGTTAGAATTTGCAACGGTTGCGGGCGATTCAATAAAAAAATCTAACTCGCAACACGAATGCGACATTATATTCTGCAAGACATGTTTCTCTTTGCTGCTCGCGAATCATTCTTTCTTCATGCAACCTTTTTGATGTATAACCGCAATTGAAAACTCTGGAGAGAGTACGAGTACCGCGGCAATGCAAGAAGAGGTACGTGCAAGCGAGAGTGAAGATACGCGAGAAATCGCAGAAAAGATCACGTTGCATTCGTGTTTTATGTCGTATATTTTGTGTCGTGTATTTTGAAACAAACAGGATGAGAAACTTGAAGGAACCGAGAACGTAAAAATTCACGTTCCAACTTTTTACATCGCTCAACAAATTTGCGAAACGTGCGCCGGAATAGACGACATGTCAACGCGATATCGCTAGTGCGGAGTACGCGAATTTACATTTCGGCATAATCCGATGAAACAATTTGTTGATTTTGCAACGCGAACGACGAATGTTTCAAACAGATTATCTGTACCGCCCATAATGCAAAAGCGTTCGACGCGAAATTTATCTTAAAGTACATCGTTGATAAAACGGAAATAACCACGAAAGAACCACGGGTAATTTTAAACGGGACAAAAATGTGATGGTCGTACAAAATTTATCGATAGCGTAAATTATATATCGATGCGTTTATCCTGCGGGATACGATGGGTTAAGGCACTTTTCCACATTTGTTCAACACAAAAGAAAATCAAACGTATATTGGTTTACCCGACGCGCGATATTATTCTCCCGAACAAATCAAACCTGCTAATTGCGAGCGATTTTTGACATGGTACGAGGAAATGACGCGTAAAAACGTCATTTTCAATTTTCAACGTGAAATAGTTCAATATTGCCGTAATGATATGGATATCCTTCGACGTGCCTGCATGTCATTTAGAAAGATTTTCCTGAAACGCAGAAACATATGTCTGTTCGAAGAATGCACGACTATCGCTTCCACGTGTAGTGAAAGTTTTTCGCAAAAACTTCTTACACGAGAAAGAAATAGGAATCATTTCACCGGGCAGATACAGGCACAAGGATAATAAAAAAAAAACGTTGCAGTGGTAGTATGGACGGAGCGTGAGCTCGGTCATTCTATAATTCACGCGGGACGAGGACGCAAGCATCAAATCGAAGGCAAACGCGTTGATGAATATTACGAAATAGAGTCGGAAAATGAAACACGACGTTACGTGCTATAATTTCACGGTTGCTTTTGGATGTTCAACATGTTTTCAATACATACAGGTACAGAGAGCACATGTCCACATAACGTATTTTCTCCGTACTCATAATTTCGTATCGGTTTACGATATTTCTCGTGCGACAGTCAAATAAATCGCGATAGAATGCTTTCGTTCGCGAATCGTGAAGACATAAGCTACGCGCTACAAGCGAACTCTCGCAACGACATGGCGTCTTCGACAACAGGGGTACCACGTGACGGAGAAATAGGAGTGCGATTTCGACCGCAAAATGAATAAAAATTCTGAGATCCACGATTTTCTCGAAAATCATCCAACGAAAAATCTCGATCCGCGCGATGGTTTTTTGGTAGCCGCACGAGAAATATCATAACCCGATACGAAATTACGGAGAGAATACGTTACGTGGACATGTGCTCTCTGTACCCGTATGTACTGAAAACGGGTGCATTTCCAATCGGCTATCATAATATTTATATCGGGCAGGATTGTACCAAGTTAATTGGAGCAGCGCGAATTATAATTTTAGTTTTAGGTCGAAGGACTCGTTCGCTGCAAGGTACTCCTTCTGCGCGATCTCTCTCACCTGGTATTTCCATATCGCGTGCGAGGCAAACTGTTCTTCGCGTTGTGCCGAAGTTGCTGCGAAACGTTCACGCAGGCTGCGTGCACTCACGATGATCCGCCGATCGTGAATTCAAGGGTATCTGGATATCCTACGAATTGCGCAAAGCTATCGAGAAAGATTATCTCGTGACAAGTGTAAGCGAAATTTGGCAATATGAATTCGCGCGATACAATCCCGATACGTGGCAGAGTGGTTTGTTCGCCGAATATATCAACACGTTTTTACAATTTGTAACGGTTCGTCTTTCACGTGACGGACGAACAGGCCGGAGTGCCGAATCGGCTCGCCGGTTGCCGAGTTCGGGAGAGTAGAGATTCGGTTCAAGACTTCATCTAAGATAAACAGTTGCTTTATTTAATGAAAACAATATAAAATATATACAGAGATGTGCGAGATGGTATATGTACAATATGCGATGTATGATGGGTGTATGTACAATGATCAGTGTGAAAGATATTGTGTGTGAAATTATGTTTATCGCGATTCGGTGTGCTGTCTCTCGTAAGAGATGCGCGCGTCGCGATACCGGTGGTTGCGCGGTGCTTGTGATTGGCCCTGACGGACCGAGTGACGTAGCAGGCCGCGAGCTGGACGCGTGATAGGCCACGGCGCCGGGGCGTGTAACGCGGGCTTGTAGCTCGCTGTTGGAGCGGGGGCTCGATCGCGGTAAGCCTCGATTAGTGTGTGCTCGGTTGTATGTTGCGCGGGCCTGACAGTGGCCGTTTGAACGTTCGTACGTTCTTCATTATGCGCGAGAGTACGGCTGTTTGGAGTTTGCACTAGTAGTTGCGATAACGGATCAGAAAGTCGAGTACGCTCGATTGAGAACGAGAACGCTCGTTCCCGGTGTTGGAATATCCGGACGTCGAGTACTCTCGACGGAGAGCGAAAACGCTCGCTCCCGATGACCGGAACGGTGTAGGAAGTCAAGTACGCTCGACGGTGATTGAGAACGCTCGATCGCATTGGTATTCGGAAAGCTGCGGACAGATCACTAGGAGTCGGATTCTAAGATGGGTCGGCGATAGTGTTCACAGTTTTGGCCCTCTTACAGCACGCAGCGGCGATGGAAGGGACATGCACACAAGCGAGCGGCCATGTACGTGTCGTGCGCCACTTCGGCCTGCGTCGGACAGTAAAAAGAGACAGATATATATTCTGCTGCCTCTTTTTTTCCCGAGCAAAGCTGTAGCGTACGCGGCCAGCCATGAGACTTAAGTTGCTTTCCATTTTCACACAAGTGATACTGAGTCTAAAGTTATGTGAGTATTTTATACTCAGATAATGACGTCATTGTTCAGTGAACTAAAAGAACGCGCGAAAGTGAGAATATTCTCAGTAACCTCAAATTGTGTTGTAAATTGCAATAATTAGTTGGTTTTGAAACAACCTAAAGATGACTACTTTTACTGTTTCACATGTTATTATGAAGGTATGTTAATTGTTTATTACTTAAATGTACATTTAATATGCCATCACTAAAATATAATTAAATATCATATGCCATTAGATTTCAGAAGACAATTCAAGATCAGACTGGACTCAGATTCGAATGAATCCAAAATGTTTTCCTGTTCTGAATTGTCATCCTCGAATTGTTCCGACTCGCCTAACCTTTCCAGAAGGAAATTACGTCGAACAACTACTTTTATGAACACTGTGAAAGAGTACGATGACAAAGAATTTAAAGAGCATTTTCGAGTAAATCGTTCAACTGTTGATCTAATAATAGGTAAGTATGATAAGTCCCGGTCTACAATAGATGTAGTAAGACTTAAGCCTTAAGAAATTGACAAATCACACTCGAATTTGAAGAGAATACTGGACTATAACTGGTCAATTTCTTACGACTTAAAGTTTACTATACCCCGGAATTAATCCATTGATAAATAAACTGAATTACAATGTTTAACTTGCATAAATTTTAGATATGATTGAAGCTGAACATGTTTTACCTCAACATAACATTGGAAGAGAAACATCGGAAGAGAATCGGACAGATTTAATGTTACCAAAAGTTCCTGTATTATCACAAAAATAATAGAATTTCTAATGAGAAAAAGTGGATAGTATATTGTATGGCTCACTGGTCAACGATTACACAAAGTAAAATCTGAATTTTTTAAAATGCATGGGATTGACGGGGTAATTGGAGCCATAGATGGGAGTCACATAAAAATTAAAAGGCCAACCTTCAAAGACCATTATGTATATTACAATAGAAAAGGAGATTATAATCTTCTTATACAAGGAGTTTGCGATTATCAGAAGAAATTTATTAGTTTTTCTGTGGTGAACCAGGATCCATTCATGACATTCGTCTTTTAAAAAAATTCGTCTTTATACAGAAAAGGTATAAATGGATTTTTGGATACAAATTTCTTATTGGGAGACTCGGCATATCCCTGTTTAGGCATATCACTCGGCATATCATCTGTCCATTTAAAGACAATGACAATTTAACCCAAAATTAAGAAATATTTAATTATCAACTAGAATTGTAATCGAAAATGCTTTTGGATTATTAAAAGAAAGATTCAGAAGATGAAAATTTTTTGAAAATAATGATTTAACGTTTGTAAAATGTATTGTAGCTGCTGCTGTGCTACATAATATCTGTTTGGACAACAAAGATGAAATTGATATCAATAATAATGATGAAAATAATGAAGATACGATAAATGTAACAGGAGTTAGTGACATAGAAAAATATTCCAAAAGAGATGAAATTTTTGCAAAAATGTTTATTTAGACATTATTGTTTAGATATACATAAAACTTTTTTAGATATACAGTAATAGTTTTATTGCACAAAAAATAAACTCCTCTAATCTTTCTTATTAGACATTTTATACAAAACAAAAATCAATTAATAAAGAAAAAAATGAACATTCTGAATGTATATTTAAGAAAAATAAACAGTAAATAAAATATTTTATTTTAAAATAAAACTAACAGTTTTATTACTGTACAAGAAACAAACATAAATCTTTTTTAGTCTTCCTTTTTAGACATTTTATACAAAATAAAAATTAAGAAGAAGAAAACGAATATTCTGAATAAACATTAATATAGCTATTGATATTGGAAGAGAAAAGATATGTGCACGAAAAGCATTTTTAATGACCCTGTGGTATCTTTGCAATACAGAGTCATTTCGACAATGTTCGGACAGATTTAATGTTACCAAAAGCTCCTGTAGCGTATTATCACAAAAATAATAGAATTTCTAATGAGAAACCAAATTTTGAACTTAAAGTTTCTTCAATTTCACTACTTTATTTATGTTAAGATAACTCTTTAAATGTCAAATAACATTCTGCGAATTCTACTGGAGTAAAATATTTGTTGTAGTCATCAGTATGAACTAAAATCAAAATCTATGTAAAAACTTAACTGAGAGTCAACCTTCGATTTATCAACTTTTATAATACTGACCATTATAATACTGATCATTATAATACTGACCATTGATTTTTATAATACTGATAATATTTTATAATACTGACAGTATTTTATATATTTTTTTCTTTTAAGATAGTTTGTAAATCTCCTAATACGTTTACTTTCATTTTTTCTATTTCCAGTTTTTCTCTATATAAATCTAACTTTTTTTTTGTATTTCAAGCTTTCTTCAACATAAAGTTTTCTGCTAATTTCTTTTTCTTTCTTTTTCTCCATTCTATCTTCAAAAAATTTCTTTTTTACTTTCAGTAATTTTATTGATGGATTTCTTCTTTTTTGCGTACAAGATGAATCATTGGAACATGAAGGTCTTTCTAAGTTGCTGTCGGAATTCGGTGTTGGTGCTCGGAATTCGATTTCAGTTTTGCGATTGCAATTCATCAACATCTAATGTGGGCTTGCATTCGCTGGTGAATCGCCCAATAACTCATCCAGTCTATCGTAAAAAGTGAATTTCACAGGTCCTCTTCCCGTTCTAGACTTTATATCCTTTGTATTTTTATATGTGCGCACTAAATTAAGCCATTTTTTTGCATGCCAATTCGGAAAACTAAAAATTAAAGAAAATATTTTAAGACCATTATGTTCAATATAACATAAATATATATTAGACACTTATAAAGCAATCGTTTGAAAGCACAAGAATAATAAAACAATGTAATTGTTTTTTAAATTAATATGAATTGCTTTATTTTACTATTACTTTAATTGGATTTTTAATTATTATTAATTGTACAAGGTAATTTCACTTACTTGAATATTTTGACTACCAAGTTCTTCACTAATAATCGACCGAAAATTTTTTCTTTTATGTACGTGATGCATATCCTCATAACGTGCTTCTGTAGCTCCTATTAAGGCACGAGTTTCAACCACAGACCAGGTATTCTTTTGTCTTTTGTTTTCGTAGAGAGTAATTTTTTTATTTCAATCACATTACTTCTTCCTTCGAACTGGACGGAGCTTTCATCAGAATTTTCAACTGCGCTCACATTTGTATCATTAAACTCCTGGCTTATGTCAATAATTTTTATAGATTTTATAGGTTTTTTAATGTTGTTGTTATCATTTTCTTGATTTTTAAAATATGCTTGTTTTGATTAAATTAATTATTGAATTAAATATTAAATTATTTGGAACCCACATTCTGCATTTTTGCTCTAAAATATATAAACAGAATAAATATTTTACATAATTTATTCCACAAATGCTTACCAGTGTTTTCCACATAAAAATCTCCATTGTTATTAATGATCTATCCATCTGCTACTCGCAGCAAAAGCACGACATAACTAAAACAAGATATTTACAAGATTATTTGTAATTACTGTCAATAATTATTTACAAATATTTTATCATTTTGTTCTTACTTACTTTGGTGATAAATTATCACATAACCATTGACATCAATGCGCATAACAACATAGGAATATAAACTCATTTTCAATGTGAGTTAACGAGACTCAGTAAAGCACACGGTCGCGAGCTTGTGCAGAATGTTGGTAAAAACTCAGTTGAATCTTACTTGCTAGAATGAAAAGGAACGTGCATTGAACTGAGTTATGACGTCACAAATGAGAATTATTTGAGTTTTAGTGTAAATGGAAAGCAATTTTAGACTACGTTCGAGGAGCTTACTAACAGAACTATTGCTTCATTCTATCTTTGTTTTACGTCTGATGAGCGATAAAGATAGAGTGATACAGTAGCGCTAATAGCAATAGCTTCTCGAACGTAGCCTTATATCAAGCCTGTTACGTTTTTTGTTACTCGTATGTCATCCTTATTGATTAAAGAAATATTTAAATTAAATAGAAATATATTAAATAAATAGATAACATAAAATAAATAGATAAAAGATGAAGAATGATTAAAGAATCGAAGAAAGAATGTGAATGAAAAACAGAAATCCACTCTTAGCCAACATGTACGTCTTTTTTGAAAAAAAAATTCCTTTTTTTACAAAAGTTATAATTTGGAAAAATGACATCAATAATACAAAATAAATAAAGTTAAAAATAAATTTCAATGTTCTTTCTATAAAAAGTTATAAATTTTATTTTGTTAGTATACTTTTTTATTTTACGCGNTTATTTTACGCGCACACACACACACACACACACACACACACACACACACACACACACACACGCACGCACGCACGCACGCACGCACGCACACGCACACGCGCGTGCTACAGAGCTCTTGTCTACAGAGCTCTTGTCTACAGAGCTCTTGTCTACAGAGCTCGTCCTGCTGTTTCCTGCATATTTATATGTTAGCAGTGTTTAATTTTTTAACAATTATTACAGAATTGCAAAATAATAGTATGATTTTTCTATTCGCAATAATCCGCTTTATCTGCACATAAGAATTTTACTATTTTAAATTTATATTTAAATATCTTTTGTAATCATAAATTAATCATAAATCATAAATTTATGTGAAATAAAACGTATTTTTTAATAAGAAAAAATATTTTAATAATTTCTGCAATAATTATAATAGATCACAGAATGTCTGAAAATAGTAAAATATGTGTTTATATACATTTTTATATATATTATAATTTTACATATATTATATTTTACATATATTATATTATATATATATATATTTTTTATAATTATATATACAATTTTGTAATTAGTTAAAGTTAAATAAGTTAATTTTTTATTTTTTATATTAGTTTTATTTTAGTTTTTATATTAATTTATTTGCAAGCTGGAATTTATGATTTATTTGCAAATTCCTTTAATATTTAAATATATATAATAAAACAATTAATTTTGTGTTTTTTGTTATAATATAAAATTTTAATAAAAATACATTTTTAAATTATCGTTTAAATTATTATTGTTTCTATTAATTATTGTTTAAAAAATTTTTCAATCTTTTGATTTAAAAATCGATCTTTTGATTTACTTATATGTGACCGTTCATACGAAACAGCATCTATAGCTAAAAACACATATACAAAAAATAGTTTTCGCCTTTACCTTAGGAATGCAAATATTTGATTTGCACGCGAGCAAAGCTCTTGCGAGATGGAGGGAGGACCTATTTGGTCGTTATTGTTATTCGGGTGATTTTTTGCACCGCGAGTCTACGTGATCGGAGCGAGTCGACTCGCGCTTATTTTGCGTCACGAAACGCTATTGTCTATATCTAATAAGCATCTATCAAAGTGCGTCATCGAGTCACATAATGATTTACCTGTGGTAAAATAAAGTTTTATTTCTGTTGTTTTTATAAATTATTTATATTCATGACTTGCTAATTTTACTAATTAGTTGTAATGTTGCAAATATTTGTACTATATACATATATTTTAACCTTTCGACGGGCGCACTTTTTTTACTAATACTAAAAAAAATATGAATGGATTAGGTATTTTATAATAAAACAAGGAATTTTTATTTTCAAAGTTTATTTTTTTTTTTTTTCAACATCAAGTGTGATAAATGCCTGTAGAGCTTTCGCTGATGTTCATGCGTGGAAGGGTGTAATGATTGTTCTCCTTATGTATGGTGCAACAACATATATTCTCAGACGTTTCGACTCCAATTATTGAGTCCTCCTCAGTGACATAAAAATTGATTTAAAGGTTGCTATTGGTCTCTTCTCTAGCTGGCAAGTCTAGTTCGTCTTATACACTAATATTAAAGTCATATATGATAAAAATTAATAATAGTAGTTGAGTGGTTAAATAGTTTGTTAAGTCAATGTGAGAATGTTATGAAAGTTAATGGATAAAATATAAGAACTTACCGAAAATAGGAAAGAAACCAATATGTACAAAAATCAATCGAATAAAATTAAATTACAGTGTCAATCCAATAAGAAACAAAATACGAATGAATAAATAACGTTCTTTTCGCAAGTTGTCACAAATAATAAATAAATAATAGAGCGAAAACTGTTGTCATAAAGTCGCATCAAAAAGATCATTATAAATCTAATAACGCGGTGTCGGTTTGTGCGTTTAAACCATGTTTCTGTTTTTTAATATAAATCATCTCGGAAATGAGACGTTTATTATAATTAGACTCTTGGTCAAGAACTTTCGCGTTATCCCAATCGAACTCATATTTAGATTTTAGTCTGTGGTCTGTGATGACTGAAAGCTGAGTAGAATTCCTCCTGATGTGGCTTCGGTGTTCGTTCACTCTAGTATTCAAGGTTCTCTTAGTCTAGTCCACGCAGAAGCGTCACAGTCTGAGCAGTTAATTTGATAGATCGCATTGGAACGTAAGGAAGCTGGAAGGACATCTTTGTGTGCCTTGATGAATTTATTTAGCTTATTGTAGCAAGAAAAGGCCAATTTGCTGAATGAAATATTCTTAAAGAATTGGATAAATTTTTTTGAAATGCAAGAGACATATGGAATTGTAAAATATAAGGAGGTTTTTCATCTTTCCCATTGATGTAGTTTTATTGGCATAGGATATGGTATGTAATCTCCTTGTGATAGCAGAGAAGATCAAATCTAAAGGATATCCATTATCTAAAAGGATCTTAATAATGTAGTCCAAATTGTTTTTATGGAACTCGGGATAACCGAAATACCCTGTCGATCAAGCTGTACATTGCCTCTTTTGTGCGTGAAGGGATGATGTGAATGGTAGTTTAAAAATCTATCCGAGAAAATTGGTTTTCGGAACCAGTCGAAAATAAGAGTGTTGCTTTGTTTAATGATAGTAAGGTCTAAGAAATTTAATATATCCCCCTCACGTTCCATCTCCATGATAAATTTGAGTCTATGATGAAATGTATTAAATTTTTCTAGCAAGCTATTGAGTTGGGAAAGAGGCACAGAAAGCGCAATATCGTCGACGTATCTGTAATATGCCTCCATGTTTTCGATATACTCATTTCTATCAAGAGTGACCACTGTGTTGCCCTTGTCAGCTCTGGTAAATAAAATGTTGGAATTGTCCTTGATAAATTTTTTTGTGCTAGAGACAACGTTCATTATTTTTGAATCTATGTCTGACATGTGATGGTCTAACTTATGTATCGGTTTTAAAAAATTGACAAATTGACTCCTCATCGTGTTAACGCAAGATTGCTGTTGTTTAAATCTAGAGAAACTGTTTTCTATGTGTTTAATAAATTCGATAAATAGGTCTGTTTTGTTATCTGAGGAAGACAAAAGCCTTCGCCCAGTTGCAAGAGCCCGATTACATCGTTAGGAATAAAAGCATTACTTGTATTGATGAACCATCTCTCACGAGGTTCCAACAGCATTCTTGGAGTGCATTCGTATTTTGACGGATCAAGATCAACAGAATAGGTATTATTGGAGCGCACGCTGGAAGGATTGTTCGAACCATGGAAGAAACTATGAAGTCATTTTGTGACTTAGAGCCTCCATATGAACAGACATAATTTATATCTTTTATCTTGTTAATATTACTAATGTTACTATTATAATCGTGGAGATAGTTATTAGAAGAGCACCAAACTGACTTTTTGCCCAATTTAATTTTTTCTTTTTCAGACAATTTTAAAAGTGACCACTATTGAGTGGTGAAAAATTGGTTACAAATGTAAATAGGCAAGTTTTTCTCAATGGTTCTAGTCAGTCGATAAATGTTAGAAGTTAAAAACTTAAGTTGTTTGAAATTGTCGCTAATTTCTAAATTTAAAGTTAATCGAATAAAACGAAGTGAATAAAATACCGCACGGCGAGTTGAAAATTCGTTATGAAATTTAAGATTGTGTGTAACGTACTTAATTAGATGTTTAGGGACTGAGTTCGACCTTTTACAATGTAATAAATATTTGTTGTGTGCTTTTATTTTCACGAGATTGTTATTATGAATCCATTTTTTTAACAAAAGAATGTATGTAAACCAAACGTATTTTGTATAAATTTAAAAAAAGAAAGGTTACCATAAGTGAAACGCATTTTTTCAGGCAGCGTGAATAAAAATTGGCAAAAAAATAAATAAAAATTAATAAACGTAACTCTTAGAATAAATCAACATCAAGTGTGATAAATGTCTGTAGAGCTTCCGCTGATGTTCATGCGTGGAAAGGGAAGGGGGTAATGATTGTCCTCCTTATGTATAGTGCAACAAGACGTTTGTATAGTTTCTCAGACGTTTCGACTCCAATTATTGTCTTCCTCAGTGACATAAAAATTGATTTAAAAGTTGATATTGGTCTCTCCTCTAGCTGGCAAGTCTAGTTCGTCTTATACTAATAAGGAGGACAATCATTACACCCTTCCCCTTCCACGCATGAACATCAGCGGAAGCTGCACTCAGCTCTACAGGCACAGCATTTATCACACTTGATGTTGATTTATTCTAAAAGCTACGTTTATTAATTTTTATTTATTTTTTCGCCAATTTTTATGTTTTTTTCTCTCATAAAATCGGTGCACGTATATTTTGTAGAGACGGTTAAATATTTATTATATTAAATTTTATTATATTAAATAAAAAGTATGTGCGTTTTTTTCCTTTTAACTAGAAGTACTAAATTATTTTTGATTTTTCTGATTTTTAAAACTAATATTTTGTTCGTATTTACAGTAGAATTATGGAATTTTTTTGATCTTTCTAAATATTTTTTTCAGTTCATAAAAAATTCATAATCATACTTATCTTTAACTCAGATAACAAAGTCTATAATTTTATTGGCAAGATATTATGAAATCCGACAATTAAATTGAAGAAAAATTTTTTGATGCATCGATAAGATGTGAGTATCAGATGTGAGTTCACTTGAAAAATAATATAATGAAATCACTTGAATTTGAGCGATTTTTCGCTTCTATAATGAATTATATATTCTAAATAGAATAAATATCTTCATTCGAAATATTTTAGAATGAATGTGATATATTTCAATGTTATAAAAGTATATTCATTTTACTAGATTGAAAAATTCATTCATATGGAATGAGAATTCACTACAGATGAATGGAACACTCACTATTGAGATTTCAAGTGGCAGTATTTTTATTATTGCTTGCAAATACTACTTTTCACTCCAAAAAATTTAGAAATCATGATTTATAATTCGCGATACATTAATTATATAATCCTTTATTACATTATAATAAAAAAATTTATATATTTATAAGCGTAGATATACATACACATTTATTTATTTATTTATTTATTTATTTATTTATTTATCGATATATTCTAATTTTTCAAATGTTTTTATTTTTCTTAATAAAATTCTGGTCCAAATTCTGTTGTCAATTATAAATTGTGTAAAGTGACTTTAAAATAATTATAACACTCTCTATGCATTACGTGTTTTCTTCTACTCTATTCTTTCTTTATATCTTCCTATCTGTCGTTTC
This sequence comes from Cephalotes varians, assembly GCA_037157785.1. Taxonomy (NCBI): domain Eukaryota; kingdom Metazoa; phylum Arthropoda; class Insecta; order Hymenoptera; family Formicidae; genus Cephalotes; species Cephalotes varians. The sequence goes on along the minus strand of JANQDE010000405.1, from coordinate 16,082 downwards.
TATCCTAGACAGCATAAACTTGCAAAGTACGTTATAAAGACGTCCTATAAAGGAATCCAGAGGACATGTTACGTCTTAAAGATATCCTGAAGGCATCTTTAAAACGTCTCTTGGAAGTTGTTTGTGTTATCCATTTTCTTTTTTTCTATACTTTCTGCCTATTCTTTCTATTTCTCTTTTTTTATCTTTTTTTTCTATCTATACTATTTAACTACTTCTTTGGACATACAAAATATTGTTTTTTTAATATTATGTTAATTTTTATATTAAAACTTTTTTTATATTACAACATGACAAATTATTTATTTCAATATGTTATGCTAGAAAAAGAATGTACATATAAAAATTAATGCAATATTAAACAAAACAAATATTTTACAATTTTTTGACAGAAGAGACCACCACCTTCTCATGGTTTTCATTGAGCAACAATATGTACGTAATCCATTCGTAAAAATTAAATACGATAAAACTATTGCAAAAATATTTATTCTTTTAATTATATGTATTTACGATTTTATTAACAAGACAAAAAGTATACTAACAGAATGTTTTCTAAAAACAAAGAATATTGAAATTTATTTTTAATTTCATTTATCTTGTATTGATGTCATTTTTCCAAATTAATAACTTTTATAAAAAAAGTAATTTTTTTTCGAAAAAGTTACATGTTGGCCAAGAGTTTCTGTTTTTCATTCACACTCCTTCTGTTCTTCGATTCTTTAATCATTCTTCATCTTTTATCTATTTATTTTATGTTATCTATTTAATATATTTCTCTATTTAAATATTTCTTTAATTAATAAAGAGGACATACGAGTAACGAAAAATGTAATAGACCTGATATAAGGCTGCGTTCAAGGAGCTATCGCTATCAGCGCTACTATCATTCTATCTTTACCGCTCATTAGACACAAAACAAAGATAGAATGAAGTGTTACGTCCTGAGGACTCCACGATTTCCTCATGTCAATAAAAACTAGTAAAATAATCTATTAGAATAAGAAGCACACGAAACCCAGGCGTAGCGGTCACCTATTGGCAAACGGGGAATAAGCCCGATGGAATTTCCTTCTTGTTCTGTATGTCGTCATTTCGTGTAATATAAATATGTCACAAGGAACCTTCCAGATGCGACTTTGACATAAGAAACTAAACAAGAGCACGATTTTGCCGGTCTTATCTGGTTCACAAGTAAACGAAATCAGTACCCAGGTGGCAGGGACTCTAAATGTAACAAACAATTACCCAAAACGAAACATTCTTTAAACATCTAACATTGATATGAATCGGTGGGTCCTGCGAAGTCGTGACAACATATGGAAGGAACCACGAATTCATAAACTTTTAATAGGTGGATTCATGATTCCTGCAGCCTCTAATAAAAGAGGACTCGGCGATAAACCAAAAAACAATAAATGAATGAAACAAGTCATATTTCTGGAAGGTGCTATGAGAATTTTCTTGCACCCTCTTTAGGAAACAGAGCGGACAACTGAAGATCCAAACCTGCCAATAGATGATCATAGAAAAGTCATACAAATAATAATGAAACGCCAATTAACAAGCATAGAATACGATTCACGTTGCGGGTGGAGCCAATCTAATGTGAGAAGCTCCAACGAAATTTTGGAGATTTGAAAGATTGATCATGAAGGAGGGATATCCCACCAACCAAAACCTTGAAACCAACCAACTTGAACCATCCCACAAGAAATCCACCTCCTAAGAAATTCCTATATAAATCACGACATTTTGAGCACGCTCGCCTTCTTACGTATCACTCCAGTCTGTCATTACGGTAGTGCTTACGTTACACAGTTCCACATCGAGTTTCGAAAGATCGGCTAGCAGCCCACAGCAGTATAAGTTCTCATCAGCTAGCAGCCGCGAGATCCAGCTGCCACCAAGCATTAAGTCGTAACGCATATTTATATTTTATTACATTTAATTAACCAGCGGAGTACCCCGAATCTTGGAACGGCTTTTCTTACGGATTCCTGTGTTATTTGAACTACCCGTTTCATCCTTCCTTCTACTAATATTCAATAATCTGATCCCGAAATTATAAACGTCAACCTATACGGTGGACTGCATATCCTTTTTATTCACCCAGCAAAGACGTCAACCTATACGGTGGACTACATATCCTTTTTATTCACCCAGCAAAGACGTCAACTTATATGGTGGACTGCGTATCCCTTTATTCATTCGACCATTTCCTTCCCCCTATTGAAAATTCGTTAAAGCTGTAATTATAAATACATAGCAAATTCCTTGCAATAGGGTCCGACCAAGCTAATTTAAAACACCTCCGGCAAGCGGCGAGACGTTGTCGGAGTCGTGGGAGAAGGCATGGGCTCTGGACGCGCCTATCAGGCTTATCTCCGCGAGCTAGGACCGCATCATAGTCCACCCGATTTGAAGAACGATTCGCGAAACGACTCATACACTCGCTCACAGAAACTGTCGAGCCCAATCCGTCGAACCACCACCATTCTCCGTTCGTGAGCCTACTTCACCCCCACGTCCCTGTACCCCTCCTCCTCCCGACTCTCCTCACTCAGTGTTAACACTTCGAGTGCGTCCTGATACTCCCCCGCGAACTCCTTCTATATCTCCCCCCTCCTATTCACCGGTCCATTCCCCCCGTCCAACTTCGCCGACAAATTCTACTTCAAGCGTGGAATTTATCGACGAACTCCACATTCCACCTCCCCGTCTACACTACCATTATGATCCCCACGAACCCCTTGAAACACTGATCACGTAATTCCCTTAGAGCACCGATCCTCTCCTCTCCGGTGCGTATACTATCGGGCCCGATGATTTCGACCTGACGAAAATCAGGGAAGTTATCGCGACCCAAGATCCGGACTCCCTCATTCCCATCTACCTCCCGAATTCTCCCTTCCCCTACAATGTTCCGTCCAACTCTTCTTCAATTTTTCCCCCCTTCAACAGTAATCATAGATGAGATCCACTCTTAAACTTGCCTTACCTCGCTCCGCCCGTTCACACGCACGCACGCACGCACGCACGCACGCACGCACGCACGCACGCACGCAC
>JANQDE010000404.1:54328-78648 GCA_037157785.1 Cephalotes varians | reverse complement strand
TGACTTCACGAATTTAAACACATGATGTCTCACATGAGTGCAACTTGCGCACACGGAGTAACGTTTCAGAGTTTCACCGTGCCGACAATGTACGATTATTGTGCTGTTCAAATGCTATCTGGGTAAATACGAAGATCGATCGGATAATAACCTAATTGCAAAATCAAAACTTGCTAGTGGCCATATTGGATAATGACCGACTATCACCGATCTTAACCCGACTGTACCCGAGTGTGACGTAGTCTTGGACAATGCGCAGTGGTCTGACGCGAAATGAGCATACCCTTGTCTTTATATCATGGCCGCTCCCACGTCTCGCCAGCCCGCGCTGAAGAGCTCGCGTCGATGATCGCTACGCACAATCGCGATTACAATATAATGAGACAGATTACAATACATATAATAACACTACAAAAGCAGGATAAATAAAAATCATAATAAACTTCTGTAAATAAAAATGTCGAAAGTGAGAAAGCGATAGAAACTGGAATCTTCTACGGAAAATCTAATTGATTTCTATCGCAATCCATCGCTTCTCTAAATCGAAAGAAAAAATTTTAAGAAAAAATATTCGACAGAATTAATATCATTCTTTACCGCTCTTTATCGTTTTCTGTTAGGAGAGTATAATTTCATATGATGAAATATCAATGAAAACGTAATGTTTTATCGCAAGTTTTGTTGGAATCTATCCTAAATAAGTAACTGAAAATCTGTCCTAATTAATAGTGTATTTACGGCAGAAGAAATTCTAACTTCTTAATCGCATAATTACAAAAAAGAACTCTTCGTTGTTAATCCTACCAAGGATATTTAACATAACATTGTTTCTAGATATAATTACCGTAGAATCCGTAGCGCATCATAATCTATTGTGAAATCGAAGAAGAGATGTTTTTCTATTATATTATTACAAAAAGCGTAGCAAATTATAAATAAGTATTTCAAGCATCGTAATTCTCTAATAAGATACGAAAGGCGATCGTTAGAATTAATAAAAGAATCGTAAATATTAATTATGACAGACTTTCACATTTCGTGGAAAAGGAAACGATAAGGAATGATAAAAGAATTTGATTTTGCAAATCTTATAATATACTTACAGAAGGAAACAATGGAGGATTAATCGCGAATTTGCGATAAAGTACAACACAAGAGAAGAGAGAGAAAAAAAATAATTGTGGACATTGTAAATAAATATTTTGTATTCATGCGTTTATTATATTGATTTTTTTTTTATTTAAAGGATTATGTTATTTTAGCATCTATTTTCAATGCACATTCACCGAATTTTTTCACAGTGCAGGAAACGCTATCGTTTAAAATAAAAATAGATGTTATTGTGAATACAAGATTTGCAAAATTTTAATCGTAATTTGTTCTTAAAGAAAATTTTCTTATGCTTGATCCATTTGTATTCACAATAACATTGTTCCATCACATTTATATAAATTATACAACTTAAATTTAGATCTACAAGATAATACTTCGAAGTAAAATTTAACATTCTAAGGGATTCTTATATTCAAAAACTATTAAAATTAAAACTCAATGACACATATAGACGTATTAATTATACTCAAATTACTTTGTTCAAATTAATTCGCAAAATTAACACAAATCTTCCTGTTTCTATCAGTAATGCGTTCTTCGCAAAACAAAATAGATGCTTATATTTCCACTTTATTAATGAACAAAAAAGCTTAATAAAAAAATGGTTTGGTTATTGTCTAAAAAGAGAAATTCAGAATTGAAAAAAATTCAACACGTTCAGTATTTTTGGAAAGATTTAAAAATACAAAGTAATGCCACCCCTACGGCCAAACATTACTCTTTCACTCTTTCCCCTCACAGAAACTTTTCTGATGATAATGTTAAGTTACACCCCTCATCTTTTATCAACTTTCAACCTCCTTCGATTTCCTCCATTAGGGACAAATTTACAAATCTATCATCGAAACCTATACCTAACAACGTCCAATTCTTGATACAACTTGGAGATAAGTTTTTCTTTACCCACCTCTAACAAAAATAAATTAACGAAGGAAATCATTAAAAGTGTCGAATATAATATTAAAAAATTTCCAGTAGCAACCCATAATAATATTAGAAATAGATCTATTTACTAAACAGTATGATCCCTTTTTCTCCTTACAAAAATTCAATTGATAACCATCTCATGAAGTTAAAAAGACACACACAACAATTTCTAAAAAATAATGATAATATCATCCTTACCAGATCCGATAAAGGAAATATCACAGTTGTTCTAGACAGAAATAATTATGTTAACAAAATTAACGAGATGCTCTCAGACAATAACATTTACATGAAAGTTAAAAATGATCCCACGAGCGTTATTATTGGTAATCTCAGGAAGATACTCACGACATGGAAAAACTCGGAATATATTTCAAACACCATTCACAAGGCCTTAATCAACAGTGATGGGTTTGTCGAGAGCCTATGGTCTCCCTAAGGTTCACAAAGTAAATTGTCCTTTTAGAATTATCGTTTCCTTTGTGGACAGCCCACTATATGCACTTGCCACCTTCTTACAAAAAACAATATCCACCAGTTATATTCCTTTATCTCAAAGCAACATAGGAAATAGTTTTGAATTAGTGAAAAAGCTAAAGAATACACATATAGAAGATGAATTTTCTCTCATCTGACTAGATGTTATCTCATTATTCACAAATATTCCGATTGATTTAGCCATAAATTTAACTGACAGATGGGATTTCATCTCCACCTCTTGCAACATTCCAAAGGATGAATTCCATGCAGTTCGATTTGTTTTAGAATCCACATTTTTTTCCTTTGACAATCAAATCTATAAACAGAATTTTGGAACTCCCATGGGCTCTCCGCGTTCACCTATAATTGCTGACATTGTAATGCAGGATTTGGAGAGTTTAGTGCTGGAGACTTTTGATTTTGACATACTTTTTTATTATAGATACGTGGATGATATCATGTTAGCGGTTCCCACATCAAAAATTGATTTTGTTTTTAAAAAATTTAACTCTATTCATCCAAAATTACAATTTACAATCGAAATAGAAAACTCTATCAATTTTTTGGACACTACTATTACTATTAAAGATAAAAAAATTTTATCCAATTGATTTCATAAACCGACATTCTCTGGGAGGTATCTTAATTATTGGTCGCAACACCCCCTCTCACAGAAAAAGGGCACGATAATGGGCTTGGTTGATAAAGTCTTCTTACTTTCATATTCAGAGTTTCATCAAAAAAATTTTTTAATTCATTATCAAAATATTATTGGAGAATGATTATCCCTTGAATTTCATTTTTAATACAATATCATCAAGGATCAAAGGCTTAATTAATGACAAAATAGCTAAATATAAGAACAATAATGTTGAGAATTGCTCTGACAAAAAAATTTGGTTCACTGTCCCCTTTATTAAAACAATCTCTGAAAAATTTAAAAGTATTATCAACGGTGCAGTTTCAAGACTATCTTTCTACAACATGAATAAATTCAATAGTTTTATTAAAGTACACAAAGATCCTCTCCCTAAATCATCAAACATGAATGTAGTCTATAAAATCTCATGCAAAAATTGTGATGCTTCGTATGTGGGACAAACTTGTAGACAGTTAAAAACGAGAATTTCTGAACATAAAAACCATATTTCAAGAAATACGTCTATCCATTCTGTAATTACAGAACATAGGTTACAATTTAAACATGACTATGATTGGGAAGGAGTTGAAATTCTGGATGTGGAGAGAAATTTTAACAAACGTTTGATTTCAGAAATGATTAATATAAAATCTCAAAAGAATTAATCTCAACGGAATTAATTTACAAACTGACATTGAGGTTCTTGATCGTGCTTATTTTTCTTATTTTAATACCGCTTAATATTTATGTTTACCGCACATGACCTGAACTGGTTTCCGACGATGATTAATTGTTACAATTTCACATTGTGACGCGCTTCGAAACAGTTCTTTTTACATCTTATTTATTCTTTTAATTCTCTTGACAATGTGCTATTTTAATTTTCTGAGTTTTGCGATCCGTATATTTTTTGTTATTTGCAATTTTCGTTGATTAAAGTGTATATCACGCTGCGAACATGAGGTGAGTCAGACTTTTTTCTTTTTATTCTTGACAATCTTAAAACACATTTTAATCTCTTTCTTTGTCATCATTATTTAAGATATCAAATTTAATTTGAATATGGACCATCGGAAAGACTGACTCAAATCATGGCCTAATTCTTCAATATGCGTTAATCCATCGACGAATCTTATTTGTACGGGTTGAAGATGGCTAAAAAAATTAGCCGAAACGTTCCTACACATTAAACTATAATACCTTATTTAAAAAATTGTAAGTAATTTATTTTTTAAGTAAAAATTGTAATTGTAATTGTAATTTTATTTATGCGCTACACCTTCAGCGCTGATTCCCATCAGCCAAAGTTTTTTTAATTGTTTTTTTAATCATCGGGAATCTTTATTTTTATTGACAAAAATAATATAATGACTGAATTAATAAGAGTCAAACGCAGTGTGTAATAYTGAAAATTTTTATTTATAACGTATTCTATTATCGTATTAGCAACTTAAATATGTTTTATGCACTGCGTTTGACTATCATTACTCCTGTCATTTATATTATTGTTTTTTAAACTTCTTATTAATATTCCTGTTAATATTTCCCATTAATATTTCCTATTATTATAATTAATATTACTAGTAATTAATTCGGACTTCCGTCTCCGGTGCGTTAGATAGTGACACGTGGCGTGAGTAAGCGAAGAGCGAGAGGGAATAGTGCGAGAGGAGAGAGGTGGAGTGGATGTAAAGGTGTGGAGGGAAGAGCGGAGGTGAGAGTGTGAGTGTGAGAGTGAAGGGAGCGAAGGGTGTTGGTCGGGGAAGGGAATAGGGAAAGGTTTGGTCAGACGGTGAACAGGGCATAGAGTACGGAGCGAAAGAGAGAGGGTAAACTCCAGCATAGATAACAAGAGTCAAGAGAGGAAAGTAGGAAAAGCGCTAGTGGCGACACGGGGCGGAATGGAAAGGAGAAGGGGGGCTGTGATGGGAGTGGAGGGAGTAGGTAGAGCAAGAGGTGGGAGCGTAGGCAGTATAGAAGAGCTGTGGAAAAGGAGGAGAGAGGAGGAGGAGKGGAAAAGAATATTTTTAATAAAAGTAAAAGGACGCCGAGATCGCCGGGGGAGGGAGGAAAAGAGATGAAGGAGGAAGGGAGAGAGTTGAGGAGGGAGAGAAGAGAGCAGATGAAGGGGGAGAGAGAGGAGATGGACAGGGATGAGAAGGAGAGATTGGGAAAAGGGTGGAGGGAGGAGATGGAGGGAATGATGAAGGAGATGTTAGGGATAACGAGGGGGTGGAAGGAGGACTTCATGAAGATAAAGGAGGAAGTAAAAGAGAAATTGAAAGAGAGTAGAGAAGAGATGAAGAAGGAGATGAGGGAGTTGAGGGAAAGAGAGGAGAGATGGAGGGAGGAGAGGGAGGAGATGATAAGACAGATGAAAGAATTGGAAGTGAGGGTGGAGAAGCTAGAGAGGAAGGAGGGGAGAGCAAGAAATGGAGGAGAGTGAGGGAACCGAGAAGAGGTTGAAGGAATTGGAAAGGGCAATGGAAAGGAAAGAAAGGAAAGAAAGAAGAAAGAACTTTGTGGTGAGGRGATTAAAGGTGGWGGAGGGGAGGAGGAAGGAAGCGGTGGGGGAGTTACTAAAGGAGATAGGGATAGAAGTGGAAGTGAAGGAGGTATGGAAGATAGCGGGAGATAAGGAGGTGGGGAGAGAAATGGTAGGAGTGAAGGTGGAAGAAGAAGGGAAGAGAAGGGAGATATGGGAAAAGAAGAGGAAATTGAAAGGGAGAAAGGAGAGGATTCTCGAGGATTGGACATGGAAGAAAAGGAGGATGAGGTGGAAGTTGGAGGAGATAGCTAGGATGGAGGAAAGAAAAGGAAGTAAAGTGAGGATGGGATATGGGCGGATAAAAATAGCGGAACAATGATGGAGATGGGATGAGGAGGGGGAAACACTGGTTGATGGAAGAGGGAATAGAAGAGAAGGGGAGCAGGGGGAAGGACTGGGGGAAGAGGAGGAGAGGGGGAGTTAGACAGAAGAGGCAAGGGAACGGAAGGGAGAACCAAGGAAGAAAGGGGGTGGAGAATAAGGAAATTTTTGGAACGTAGCGGGATTGGGAAATAAGGATAAAGATTTCTGGAATAATTTAAAGTGGTGGGAGGTTATTATTATGTCGGAAACGTGGGTGGAGAAGAGTGGGTGGGAGAGAATTAGGAAGTTGCAAAAGGGATACGTATGGGGAGTGCAGGGCGGAAAGGAAGAATAGGAAAGGAAGGGTGAAGGGAGGAATGATAATGGGGATAAGGAAGGAGAAAAGGGGAAGTGGTAGAAAAGGGAAAGAGAGTGGAGGTAATAAGGAAGGGGATAGTTATGGGAAAGGTGAAGATAGGAAAACAGAAATGGAGAATTATTGGAGTTTATGTGAATGGAAATATGGAGGAAATGCTGAGGGAGATAGAGAGGTGGATAGAGGAGAAGGAGGAGGGAGTTTATACATTAATAGGGGGGGATTTTAACGCAAGAACGGGGGCAGAAGGTGGAGGGATAGAAATAGAGGGAGAAGGTGGATGGGAAGAAGAAGGTGAAAGAAGAAGAAAGTCAAAGGACATGGGAATAAACAGGGAAGGGAGATTACTGGTGGAATTTCTAGAGGAAAAGGGGTGGGGAATTTTGAATGGGTGTACAAGGGGGGATGAGAAAGGGGAATTCACGTTTACGGGAGGGAGGGGAAATACGGTAATAGATTATGTGATAGGGGAGGTAGAGGCAAGAGAAAAAGTGGGGAATCTGAGAATAGGTGAAAGAATAGACTCGGACCATCATCCAATGGAGGTATCGATTAAAGGAGAAAAACAGGGAGAAGTAGAGATAGAGAATAAAAAGAGGAATGGACCAATGAGAGGAGTGTGGAGTGAGGAAGAAAGGGAACTATTTAAAGAGAAAATGAAGGGGACAAGATTTGGGGAGAGAGGAGTAAAGGAAGAAGGGGAGGAAATGGAGAGAAAGATAAGGGAGGTAATGAAGGAAGTGGAAGGAAAGTTGGGCAGGAGGGGTGGGGAGAGAAGGGGATGGTGGGATAAGGAGTGTAAGGAGAAGAAGAGAGAGGTGAGGAGAAAGCTGCGAGAGTGGAGAAGAAAGGGGGGWGAAGRGGAARGGTATAGAGTAGAAAAAAGGGAATATAGGAGGTTGTGCGAGATGAAGAAAAAGGAAGAAAATGAGAGATGGGAAAGGAAAGCGATGGAGGTTAGGAAAGAAAGCGAGGTATGGGAGTTGATAAACAGAGAAAGAAAGAAAAGAAGGGGGGTGAATGGAAACATAGAAATGGAAGAATGGAAGGAATTCTTCAAGAGATTATTGGGCGGGGTAAATAATAGGGTAGTAATGGAAAGGGGGAGAAAGAGGGAGGAAGAGGAGGAGCTGGGACTGTCAAGGAAGGAGGTAACAGAGGCAGTAAATAAATTAAAGGAGGGGAAAGCAATGGGGGTGGACTGTATACCAGGGGAGGCGTGGAAATATGGAGGGGAGGAAATAAGGGAATGGATTTGGTGGTTTTGCGATGAGGTGTGGAAAGGGGGGGGAGTGGCCAGAGAGATGGAAGGAGGGGATAGTAGTCCCAATAGTAAAGAAGGGGCAAGGGGAGACGGTAGAAGAATACAGGGGGGTTACAATCATGCCGACGCTATATAAAGTGTATGCGGCAGTGTTAGCGGAGAGGTTAAGGGAGGAGGTGGGAGGAGGTGGAGAGGAAAGGACTACTACCGCCCAATCAGGTGGGATTTAGGAAGGGAAAGGGTACTATGGATAACATTTACGTAATAAATTATTTGGCAAATAGGAAAGGGAAAACGAACGATTGCTTAACGGTAATGTTCGTGGATTTGAAGGCAGCGTTCGACTCCGTGGATAGGAGGGTGTTGGTGAAGGCGATGAGGGAAAGAGGAATAAGGGAGGGTTTAATTAAAAGGGTAGAGGACATATTAGGGGAGACGAGGAGTAGAGTGAGGGTAGGCGAGGAAATAGGGGATAATTTTTGGACCGGGAGGGGATTGAGGCAGGGATGTCCACTTAGCCCGTTATTGTTTAATTTATTGATAGCGGACATCGAAGAGGTAATGGGGAGGGTGAAATGGGGAGGGGTAAAGATAGGAGAAAAGAAAGTGTATACGCTAGCATATGCGGATGATATAGTGTTGATGACAAACAGGGAGGAAGAAATGAGAAGCATGGTGGAGAGATTGGAGAGGTATTTGGATGAAAAGGAATTGGAATTGAATGTGGGAAAAACAAGAATTATGAGGTTCAGGAAGGGCGGGGGGAGATTAGCAAGGAGGACATGGAAATGGAAGGGAAAGGTGATTGAGGAAGTCAAGGAATTTAGGTATCTTGGATATGTCTTGCAAAGGAATGGGGGGCAGGAGGCGCAGATAAGGGATAGAGTGAGAAGGGCGGCGGCAGGTATGGGACAGATATGGGGACTGGGAAAGAGGAGGTTTGGAAGTGATTGGGGAAGAAGGATTTGGATGTTCGACAAGTTGGTGTGGACGGTATTGAGTTATGGAGTGGAGATTTGGGGGTGGAAGGAAAGAGCGGAAATAGAGAGGGTAGAAGAAAGATTTTTGAGATGGGTCTTGGGTGTGGACGCAAGAACGCCGGGATACTTAGTGAGGGAGGAAGTGAAAAGAGAAAAGCTGAGAGAAAGGGCCGGGAATAGAGCCGGGAATGGAGGTTCGAAAAAAGACTGGAAGAAGGAAGGGGTAGCGAGATAGCTAGAGAGTGTAGAGAAGAGATGAGGAAGAGGGGTAGAAAGGGTAGAGTGATGGCAGGATGGGAGGAGGAAAGAAGGCACTTCTTTGAGGAGAGGGGAGTAAGTATTGAAGAGATGAAAGAGAGGGAAATGGAGAATGGGGAATGGATATGGGAATTGGCGAAGAGGGATAGAGAAAGGCAGAGGGAGGAGAGAGAGAGGAAGATAAGGGAATCTAGGTATAATAAATGGTATAAGGAGGTGAAAGTGGAGGGAATACCAAGTTATTTGAAGAAGGGATGGGGGAGAACAGGTGGAAAAGGGTTGTAAGGTACAGATTAGGGAATGAGATGAGGGAAGGGCGATATTGGGAGGAGGGAGAAAAGAGAAGATGCAGACTATGTGGAGTAGAGGAAGAAACGTGGGGACACGTCTGGGAAGGCTGTAGGAAGTGGAAGGAGGAAAGGGGGAGCTGGCAGGAGGCAGTGGGATGGGTTCTACGAGAGAGAGGAGGGAGAGGGGGAGAGGTGGATGAGGGAGGTAGAAAGGGAAAGACGAGGGAAGGAGAGAGAAGGGGAGGGAGAGTAGGACGGGCGGGGGACAGGTGGGAGAAGGAAAGAGAGAAAAAGGGAGAGGGAGGGAAAAGGGAGAGTGAAAGAGGGAGAGAGAGAGAGAGTGAGAGAGAGAGAGAGAAGGAGAGGCTGAGGAGTTAATGTGGGAGGGGCGCACTGGGATGCGTAAAAGGAACGCGTATTAAGTTGAGGGAGAGAAAGAGATATGAAAAGACATATGAAAGCAAAGCAATGGAAGTGGAAGTCCAAAACGACGTGGGTGTGTGTGTAAGCGGAAATATTGGGGTAAGGCAAAAGAACTTATCCCAATATAAAGTAAGAAGTAGAGAATAAGATTAAGCGAAGTAGAGTTAAGTAGGAATAAGATTAGGTTAAGGAAGATTATGTAGCTAATTGTAACCCTTAGGGGAATCAATAAAAGTTCTATCTATCTATCTACTAGTAATTAATTCTTTATTTTCAAAGATGTTATTTAAAAATAATATATTTTTGTTATTTTTACTACTAATAAAAAACAGAAGAAGGGAGTGATAAAATATATTTTAGGAGAAAAGAAAGAGATTAGAATTTTGTTTTTATTTTAGTAATTAACTTATTTCAGAAAAAATCGTGCGTTTTCTTATCATATAAATTTTAACCGCTGAATAGAGGCAGGTGAAAAAGAGAGATTAAAAAAAATAAGTTTGAAACTGATTAGTAACGTAATACAAATGGCCAAGCGCGCTATTTATTATTATTATTATTATTATTATTATTATTAATACATTTTTTGACGTATATTGATTCTTAACTATAGAGAAAGGAGAAAAAGAAATAAAACCATATTTGCAGATAATATATGTTTATTTGCGATGGTGGCAATGCCACCAATTGTATATTTTAAATACATTTTGTAATACGCAACATCCAATTTATTTAGAGATTCTATATCTTCGTAATTTCGAATGCTTCGATATTTTCAACATAGACATCTTCTCTCGCTTCATCCAGGAGCAAATCTCGCAGCCATTCTTGTTTCTCATGTCCCTTGACACACACGACAATATCATCATCATTGTCATCGTCAGTTGTCGTTGTACCCATCACCGCCTTTGTAAACTTCTAGCCATGCAGTATGGAACCATTCCATCCTCCCATTGTATTCCATGACGATTCCTCAATCAGCCACATCGTCTGGTGTCTTTCAGATTTTGAAAGAAGAGTCCCTAGATAGGGGCATCCAAAAATATAGTGAGAAAGTTCGAATCCATCTTTGAGAGCAGCAAATTCCTTAAAGACAAAATGTCTTCCAACGAGGAAACCTTGCAGATCCACAAATATTGGTACAGACATGATTGTGTCCTCGAGAAGACTGCGATCGACTTCGATGCATCGTAGATTTTATAACGTCTTCAGGGAAAAGAGTCGTACTTAGGTAATTTTGCGCACAACATTGGTCAGCGGATTGTACTGAACCACGCGATCGTGTATAATAAGACAGTACGCGGTGGTATTCGTGGGTACATTCTCCTTACAATCAAACTCTATGCGCACGTCCACGGTTGTGCTCTTGATCGATTCGTTTTGCCGAGAGCAATCGATAATTACGAACGGACTATTACCGAAAATACGTGACAGTTTGATTCGGCTCGAGATAATCGTATCCATAATAATTTTTACAGAAACGTGCGTACGTGTCGTAGAGAATGGACCATCTATTTTTATCGAAATCCAGATTCATATCATTGTACGGACAACATTCCGAGTTCAGATAGAGCTTCATGTTGTTTAATTTGCAATGGTCGAATTGACTTGTATCTTCGGACATGTGTTTTTTCGGCCAGCTTGCAAAGCAAAAATTACGTATCGCGGTTTCTTCAACTGATTAGCGGTCTTGATGGCCCACGAATGTTTGGTTGTGCGTTGCAATAGCGGAAACTCGTACAGATCCCACGAGCGAAAAGCCATACTGAAGTATCGCCCGCTTTTCACGCAAAGCACGCAGTATCGATAGTTTATTTATTTCGTTCAACAACACATGCGGCATCCCCCACTGTACTTTGAACAATGCGATTTCCAGTTCCCGCATCGGATCGCCAATTAAACAATTATTATCATTACGTGAGCGTATTAAAATCAATTCGTGACGTTAAACACTATGCGTCTGTAATCTTTACAAAATCCCAATAGCATGTTGAGTGAAATGCAAAAATTAAAGTATCCATTTGGAGGATTCCATGGTTCTCAACCAGTATTCCTCGCGATTATACTTCTCTCAGATGACATGATTACATAGTTCTTGAGCTGGTTATACCGATGTTTCTGCAATCAATCTCCACATCGTCGAGTTCATATCGAATCTCGAACATGATGTGACGTGACGCCTTTGGCGGCATCATCACAAGGGCATTGACCCGACCGAGGGAGGGAAGGCTCAGGGTGGTCCTCCCAGATTGGGGAGCGACTTCACCCGCTATTATTTAATTACTTAATTACCGTGTTCTTTTTTCTGATTATCGTGTTGTTTTGCGAATCCGGCGGAGGCGGAATGGTTGGCCGTTTTATTTTTGTATTACGCGGGAAGCCGGAAGAGTTGCTGTGAGGAGGAGCAACGGGAGAAGGAGAGAGTGGCGTGCCCGAAGAAGTGCCGTCGCAGGCCCCGAGTCAAAGTCGCCCCCGTCAGCAACGGACAAGGAGGCCCCCGACAGTCTGGAATTGAAAGCTAAGCGGTTCCAAAAGAGAGAAGTACGAAGGAGGACCCCGCCGCGCGGCCGAGCGGAAGGAAGGTCCCCAGGTCGGAATAGGACTTCGAGGAGGATGCCGTCTCGGCCTGGCCAGCCGGGCGGATCCTGCCTCCGAAGAAATTCAGTCTCCCCAACAAGATCTATGGGCCGCGCAAAAATTTGCACATCCCTGGACTCTACCAAGAATCTAAGGATCAAGGGCGCTCCAAGCATACAGTATTGAGGGGATGCGCCGAAAATCGGCGCAAAACTCGAGGGGCCTGGGCGAGCGCCGACGGCAGTCACTGTTCGGCGAGCCATTATCTGGAAAGGACGACACCGAGCGTGCCCGGCGATCCCAACCAGCGAACATAGTGTAAGCCACCATTCCAGCCACTCCATAGTTCGGTAAGCCCCGGATAGGGCCGAAGCCTCTTCCGTATCGCGTTTTGAGCTCACAGTGATGTGTGGGTGATTCGGGGCGAGCGGAGCTAAGTCGGAGCTCCTTAAAGAATTACCGTCACGAAGCTGGCCTGCCCCGGGTAGCGCGGGTGAAACAGCTCCCTCCGGAGAAATCGCGAACCGACAGTCGTTTTGCATAGAGTAGCGTTTCTGTATCGTGTCATGTATAGGATCATGTAAATTGTTGTGTATCGGATCTTGTAAATTGTCGCGTCAGATCTTGTGAATTGTCGTGCGTCGGATGTTGCGGATCGTCGGGCACTAAAGATTGTAATTATCGCGTATTAGAGATTGTAATTATCGCGTATTAAAGATTGGAGTCACCGCGTGCTGAATATTGTAATTGGGACGTGCATTGTGTCGGGTTGGGACTGCGCGTTCTGTTCGCGGGCCACGGCGCTTACCGTGTCGTTTGTGGTGCGAATTCGTGGCTCGCGGGCAGCCGTCCCTTGACGGCTCTCTAGTTGTGTCCCTCCCGATACCTTAGTTCGTTCCGGAAATAGTATCGCGTGTGAAATCTTGTGATAATTGCATCGTCCGCGAATCAGCGGCGAATTTGGTGTTTTGCGTGCGGAATTGTAGCAAAAATCAAAAGCGTGATCTAGTATTCGCGGAAACATCGCGCTGAGTCCGATCGTCTATCGGAAATCAATTATTCGACTCTCTTTACGATCAGTTATTTCTTTCTTTATATTTTGTATTATTTTCATTTCTTTCTTTGCTAAATATACTTTTGTCTTTTATTTCTTTTACTAAGTTCTGTGCTGTGCTTATTGCTTGACCTTCTCTCTCTCAGACCTTGCCAACCAAGATTAAAAGAATCACGCCCCTCTGCCACATACTGAGCGGGGAGCGGCCGGACGAATTTTACAATTAACGAAATATATTAGAGTGGTGCGATCATTCGCGCCTGGCCATTATTTCAAGTATTGCAATTACGTGTCGAAATCGTTCCATTGTCGCGTATTGTCTTGCCCATTTCATCGCGTATCGCGCTGTCTTTGTCGTCGTGTATCGTCTCGCTCGTGCAGTCGCGTAGTCCCGTTTTTGCGGGCGAATTCTTTTCGGTAGCGCGTATCGTCTCGTTTTTGTCTCGCGCATCGCCTAGTCTCCGTAGCGCGTATCATCTCTTCTTCGTCTCGCGTACTGTCTATCTATTCTTCGTTGCGTGTATCGTTCCGTCTTCGTTTCGCGCATCGTTTAGAATTCTTATTTCGCGTATCGTTCCGTCTTCGTTGTGCACATCGTTTAGAGTTCTCATTTCGCGTATCGCTCCGTCTTCGTCTCGCGTATGATCTATTCGTCGTTTCGCATAATAAGCTCCCTAAATCGTCGCGTATCGCTTTAATTGTACAGCTTATAATTGTGAACGGGCTCTCACGGGATTCGACGATCCCGGAGCTAACCCCGTCATCGCAATGAACGCAACGCAATTATTTCCCAATGCCACATCAGACCCCATAACTGGTTTGTTTATCGTCAATTTTCCCTCAATGTATAGAAAACTATCATGCGGTAATGTATATAAATCTTGCTGTTGTATGGGTATTCTCGTCGCTGTATCCGAACGTTGTATTAGCGAACGGATTATACGTGTGAGTCTCGATCTTGACGATGTGATCGTCGAAGATTGACTCATCCTCGATGTTAAGAATGTCAGTCATTTCTGTAGATATTTCGCACCGCGAATCCCAAAGGTTATAGAAATACGTTCGACGCGTTAAGTTTCTTTTTTTGATACAATCGAATGATTGATATTTACTATCAAATGTTGGTTTTGTGAATATTGCGTTATGTCTGGCGTGTCCGTTCAATACGAGCATCTCATACGCCGCGCATACACAAATACACGCGCATTATCGTCGTATGGCAATGTCTGACTGTGATTTCTTCCCCTCGAAAGTCGAGCAATCGTCCGTACTGGTCCACGACGCGTATTGTCAAATCCGAATGCTCCGTGCGATGATCGGCAAGTAAATGATCTGCGCCAATATTTCCAATATCTTATATCCTGGTGCCACGTTCGAGGAAAATTCATGTATCGTATGTACGCGTTTATCGTTGCTGTGTGCGCTCGTCACGTTACACTCTACGCGGATAATATTTATGTTGATAATATTAATGAGTAAGTCCAAGTCAAATATCAATATTTGGAGAATTTTAATATTGTTATATTAATAAAATTTTAATATTACATCTTTCCTTATGCTCGTCTTAGACCGCTATTCTTTAGATATTTTGGAGAATTTGTTGTCATCGATCGACGAAATCGGCTATTTTATGTTCTCCAATAACAGTGACATCGTTCCATCGAGCAAGGCGCATCCAAACTCAATCTTCGTCTTCGATGATGTAGCATGCGATAAGCAAGATACTGTGAGAGAATATTTCTCGAAGGGCAGATACTCGCACGTCGACTTGTCTCTGCCAGTCATACGCGGTATAAGCATCTTATACGAGACAACGCAAATCTGTTAATCCTGTTCAAGCAAGATGGCACCAACCTGAAGCACGTGTACAATGATCATGTGAATACCGACATATCATACGAAGATTTCAATGAATTATGCTGCAATTGTTGACAGCAAAAGTATGGATTCCTGGTGATAGACAAGGACAGTGCATTTACTAACGGACGATACAGAAAAGGATTTAACGAGTTCGCGGTGCCGCGGAGCGGTTAGTCGTTATTGATACACCAACATTGAAAGAACGTCAATATGACTGATAACAAAGATATACGCGAGCGTGAGAAGATTGTGAGGGAGATTAAAAAAACGGTCGAGTCAATCCGTAAAAAAACATCGCGCCTTGAAGATCGGCAAGATCGAAGAAGATATCGCGACCAAATCCAACCAATCGCGAATTTTAAACTGATTATCGAGCCATTACAAAAGATTGTTGACAACTCTAGCATACACGCGATAAAAGACGAGCCGCGTGACGATGACGTAAAAACGTTTGCCCAGGAGGACATGAGTAAGATGAAGAGGAAACGAGAAAACACCTCAGTAGATCACGCGTTAAGCGAATCGCATAAATTAATGCATACGTCAAACGACGTGATGGATTCACCAGCGATAACGTCCACACCGCGTACGACGATCGAAGCTGCAAAACCAATAAAGGACGAAGATGTATTTGAAATCACGAACGATTCGTTCACGACGTCTGTTCAACATCAGATGCAAACGTCGGAGGATCGAAAAGCGCTGTCACAACATTTGGATTCGCTGGGCTAAGAGTACATTGGAGATTTTCTCAGCGGTGGTGAAAAGAATAAAATTATAGATACCGTGTACGGCGTTCGTCTCGACAAAGATGGAATAATGATGCTTGGTAGTAAAAAGTTTGACGTACACACAGTAGCGATCACATAATTATCGACAGTGTGCGATATGCTGGCACACCGGGTCTTTACGAGCTTATTTTCAAAAGAGTCCCCGACTATGACATGTATACGAAAGACGATAAACGTAAATATAAAAGCATATTGTTGCGTCTATGTACAAACGCACATAGACGCAATTACACCGAGCACATTTACGGAGTAACAGGGGATACAAGTATAGATATGTAATTGCATCGTTATTAAAAGACGAACCGAACCGACGATTGGAAAAGAATTACTGCGCGCTATGACATTAAATGATAACGCGATCGATTACGTGCACTGAGACGATCCCAATGAGCTAGTGGATTGCACGCGATTGCTCGAAGCTTCGCGCCAAGTTGGTCACAACGCGCATGATGACGAGAACGAGAACGTTGTCAATCATCGAGGAACTTCGTGAGTGGTATTATTATAAATGAATTCACGTATGGTAGTAGCATAGTAAGGAGAGTTCTAACCCGGGAGCTCCGAGGGGAATGCGGGGCAGGGGGGGGTTCTCCGGGGCGAGGGGCATGACACGAGGGAGGGGGGCTCCGAGCATGACGTTACAAGAAGGGGGGACTCCGGCATCACAAGGCCCTATGTGTGACTAATTTCGGTAAGATAATCTTGTCCCTTTATAATTTTTATTACTTTGTCCCTTTTATTGTCCTTTGTTGAACATATCGCAACGTCTTGGTATCCCCGAGTTTTTCAAAAATGTCGATCGATAACATGACATTCCTTTTAAGATAAAGATCTTCGCCGAGCGATATCCTTTATTTTATTGACACCGAGCCACTAACGTGAAAATAGCATTTCTGGCTGATTTTGAAAATGATAGTTACAAAGCGGATAGTATCGCAGTAGCGCGTTGGACGTCTATGCGGCTAAGTCTTTAAGAGTTTCTAAGTCTTTAAGTGTTTTTAAGAATAAAAAGTGTTATTAAGAATAATGGAAATGATAAATGATGAAGACTTTATGAACATCATGGACGACGTATTCGAAGAAATGRACGTAGACAATATTATARAAGAAATGGGCGGCGAATCGGATGAAGATGGACYATTATCCGATGACAGTGAYTGCATAAGTGATTGCAGTGAAGACTTTACACAATTTGATGAAAAAATTTTAGACAGTTCACAGATCAACGCATTAAATGGTAATACAAAACAGTGCGCGATATAYTTYTATTATTCAACAGGCAATRATTATAATGTGTGCGCGTCGTGTATGATCGATTTAAGAGGCGTGCATATTGACTTACTTGCCGTAAGAAAACACGTAACTAATTATCACGATGCAATAGAAGGCAAATATTGCTCAAACTGTAGAAAACTATTATTTTTAATTTTACCGTGCAATATGTGCCCGACTTGCACACAATAAAGGACGCTGCTGTGAATAGGAGTGTATGAATAATAATTAAAAAGAGGCACATCTTGGTATCCCCAAAAATGTCAGCCGACAACATGACATTCGTTTTAAGATCGCTATCTTTACCGAGCGATATTCTTTTTTTATTGACACCGAGCCACTAACGTGAAAATAGCGTTTTTGACTGATTTTGAAAATAATGGTTGGAAAGAGACGAAATATATGGATCAGAAAGTGGATAGTATCGCAGTAGTGACGTCTATGCGACTGAGTCTTCAAGAGTTTTCTAAGTTTTTTAAGTGTGAATAATGGAAGTTGTGGAAATTGAACGCGACCTGTTGGAGCAAGCTAATAATGTCGCTATCTTGGGCGAGTGTTTCGCGTGGATACAACGATGCGACGAGTGCATAGAACGTTTCGAAGAACGCAGTCGTGCCAAGCTTCCTCGGCTGTCAATTGGAAATAGACAATCTTTGGTGGCCAGGATCGCGCGACTCGAGGGTGCAAAAATTCAATTGCAGAGACGTTTTATATATTTTGGYGGTGATTATACGGGTACAAACAACAGTGATGCGGAGAGACTCGTGGCGAGAGATCGATACCGCGTTCAAAAATCGTATAATGAGCGGTGCCGTGATAAATTTTAAGTACATCGAACCTCGCCAATTCCTCGAAGATGCGAGAGAAATTGTGCTCGAGCGTGTGCGAAGCGTCATGCAGGAGCATGACAATATAAAAATAAACACGGTGTTTAACGGTGAATTTGTGACAAGTGACAAACGAGCCAATAAAAGTATCACGAGAAATTATGGACTCTTTCGCTCGTCTGATTTGTAAGAGTGGTACCAGTCGCGCGTTGTCGAGCCTACTTTAACATCGCTAGAAGAATTTCAAGAACGCAATAGTGGTTGGGCGTTGTCACGTATACTTAATTTAACAATTAATGTAAACAAATATAATTCTTTGCACGCGGGATGTTACATCGAATTACCGCGGGAAATTAAGCTGAAGAGAGCGGTAGTCAACGTACAATCTATGGACAATGCGTGCTTCGCTTGATCAGTGATGGCCGCTCTGCATCCAGCTGAAAGAAAACCGGAACGGGAATCTTCGAATCCTCATTACTCGACAGTGTTAAATCTGAAAGACATTGAGTTTCCGATGACGCTGACTCAAATTAAAAAGTTTGAAAATCAAAATAACATTTCCATCAACGTACTGCAATCAATGTACTGCATCGAGAAGCAGAAAGAACTCTCGATCCTTCCGATTCGACTCACCGAGAAGAAAATGGACAAACATGTTAATTTGCTGTACGTACAGAACGACGATGACGTAGGACATTTCGTGTGGATCAAGGATTTATTCCGCCTTGTGAGCTCACAATTGAGCAAACATAATGGGAAAAAATATTTTTATGATCGGTACGTATACATTAAATAAAAATTATAAAATATTTTATAACTCTTCGAGAGAATAATAATAAATATATTTATATTAATTTATATTTCTATTTTGCAGATGCCTACACTAGATGCTTCAGCACGAGTGAAAAATTGGATGCTCACGCTGTGGATTGCGGACAAATAAATGATTGCGCAATCAGGTTGCCAAGCGAGGATGACAAGTGGCTGAGCTTCAAGAACCACTGCAGGAAGGAGCGCGTCCCGTTTGTGGTATACGCCGATCTAGAATGTATCTTGGAGAAGACGGAAACGGAGGACACGTCCAAATACCAGTACTATTGGGTATTTAGCTTAGCATATTACTGCTCGTATGACGCCTCATTATGCATGTATCGGTTTCGTCGTGATAAGGATTGCGTCGCGTGGTTCGCCGAAGAACTTAGAGTTTTAGCGCATAACGTAAAATCTATTTTATCGGCTAATGTTCCCATGGAATTTACGCGAGATGATTTAGAAAAATTTAATAATGCTACGCACTGTCACGTGTGCGAAAAATCGCGCCAGACGACACGCGAGTACGCGATCATTGCCATTTGACCGGGCGATTCAGAGGTTCCGCGCATTCAAATTGCAATTTAAATTACAAAGATTCTCATTGCATTCCCGTAGTTTTCCATAATTTATCCGGCGACGCGCATTTTATTATCAAGGAAATAGCTACAGCGTACGACGGATGTGTTGAGCTACTTCTGATAATAAAGGAAAAATATATTTCATTCACGAAAAATGTTAAAAGCACTGAGGACGAACAGAAAAAAATAACATAAAATTATGTTTTATAGATTCATATAAATTTCTTACTTCAAGTTTAGATAAATTGGCATCTCAGTAAAGATAAATTACGGATAATGCAACGCGAATTTTGTTATTTATCAACAGAAAATTTCAATTTGCTCACACGAAAAGACATCTTTCCGTACGAGTACATTGACTGCTTCGAAAAGTTGGAGGACACGTGTTTACCGCCACGCGAATCGTTTTATAGTTCGTTGACAGATACCGTATCCGAGGATAATTACGCGCACGCTGTCAACGTATAGCAGCGGTTCTCTATTCGAACCCTCGGYGAATATAGCGATTTATATCTAAAAACGGATGTCTTATTGTTGGCTGACATATTTGAAAACTTTCGCGATAGCTCTGTCGCGAGTTACGGGCTCGATCCCGCGTATTATTATATGTTACGTCCTGAGGACTCCACGATTTCCTCATTTCAATAAAAACTAGCAAAATAATCTTAGAATAAGAAGCACACGAAACCCAAGCGTAGCGGTCACCTGTTGGCAAACAGGGAATAAGCCCGATGGAATTTCCCTTTTATTCTGTATGTTGTCATTTTGTGTAATACAAATATGTCATACACAAGGAACCTTCCAGATGCGACTTTGACATAAGAAACTAAACAAGAGCATGATTTTGCCGGTTTTATCTGGTAAACAAAATCAGTACCCAGCTGTGCCAGGGATTCTAAATGTAACAAACAAATTATTTAAAACGAAACATTCTTTAAACATTGATGTGAATCAGTGGGTCCTGCGAAGTCGTGGCAACATATGAAGGAACCACGAATTCATAAACTTTTAACAGGTGGATTCGTGATCCCTGCAGCCTCTAATAAAAGAGGACTTGGCGATAAACAAAAAAAATAAATGAATGAAACAAATCATATTTCTGGAAGGTGCTATGAGAATTTTCTTGCCCCCTCTTTAGGAAACAGGGCGGGCAAGTGAAGATCCAAACCTGCCAATAGATGATCGTAGAAAAGTCATACGAATAATAATGAAACGCCAATTAACAAGCGTAGGATAAGATTTACGTTGCGGGTGGAGCCAATCTAATGTGAGAAGCTCCAACGAAATTTTGGAGAGAAATTTTGAAAGATTGATCATAAAGGAGGGATATCCCACCAACCAAAACCTTGAAACCAATCAACTTGAACCATTCCATAAGAAATCCACCCCCTAAGAGATTTCTATATAAACCACGACATTTTGAGCATGCTCTCTCTGACCATTCCAGTCAGCTGTGTTATTCGTAGCACTCAGTAACAGTCTTATTTCACGCTCGTTCGTCCGGGTACATCTCTTGCCTAAATTTATATCGTCACGGGAGTGTATAAGTGACTAGTTGGAGTCCACACAACCATCATCCACGACGACCAGAGGATCAGTCAGATAGAGCAGATCCCCTAGGACGGACCGGGAGCCATTCGCACCGTTCAACATCCACGTCAATAGTAAGTAATCTCATAAGTATTTATATATCTCTTTCGGATTCTCCTACAAATTCAATTCGCGTACCCTCCTACTTCTCCCCTTTTTATTCCGCCTAAGATTCATTGGTAATTTCTAATGGGTCTTACTTATTTCTAACCTTGAGAGGACCACTAGTATCTCGGGCCTCTCACCCTTTCCTTATTCACTAACTCTACAGTAAAACCTCGACTCTACACNCTTACTTATTTCTAACCTTGAGAGGACCACTAGTATCTCGGGCCTCTCACCCTTTCCTTATTCACTAACTCTACAGTAAAACCTCGACTCTACACCCTCATTCCGCCTAAGGTTCATTGGTAATTTCTAATGGGCCTTACTTATTTCTAACCTTGAGAGGACCACTAATATCTCGGGCCTCTCACCCTTTCCTTATTCACTCACTCTACGTCCTTCGCCCGCTAATATCCAGTAAAACCATGATCCATTAGCAAACATTTCAATACTCGCGTATCTGTAGTGAGCGGCCGACCGTCTTCCAATCTACTCCGCAGCCGAAAGGCAGCAAAGCGCTTCCGGCATCGGAGAACAGGCTCGCGCGTCGCCTTTTGGACGGGGCCTACGCTAAATTCCTCAGCGAGCTAACGTCGAATAATAATAATAATAGCAACAGTAGTCGTAATAATAGTAATAGTGTCTCTAGTATAATCATCCCCGTTTCTCCTCCTCCTCCTCCTCCCTCTCAATCCCCTTCATCGAATCAACCGCCGTCACCTCCTCGCTCCCCTACACCCCCTATTATAGAACCAGATTCCCCTCACTCCGTACTGACACAAAGAATATTCCCAGACTCTCTCCCTCCTTCCATCCGCTCTTTTTCCCCTCCTTCTTACTCTCCCATTTCTTCCCCCGAAGAACCTCCCCGCCCAGCTTCGCCCTCGAATTCCACGACCTCAAGCGTGGAATTCATCGAAGAGATTCACATTCCTCCTCCTCACCCTAAGCATTATTATTATTATTGTCCTCACCAGCCCTTAGACATACTAATCCAGCAATTCCCACAACGAGTTACTTCCCTTCCCCCTGACTCCTATTTTATTGGGCCTGACAATTTCGATCTCTCGGAAGTCAGGACCATAATCACGGGTCAGGACCCAGACACCATTATCCCAGTTTTCCTTCCAAACTCCCCCTTTCCTTACGATGTACCCGTCCGATACTTTTTTAACTTTTTCCCCCCTTCCACAATAATCATAGACGAAATCCATTCTTAAAATCACTCTGATCCGCTCCACCCGTACTCGTTCACACACCCACACAGACACAATAATTGTATAACTCGAAGCACACCTACACTTCATATTTTATTTATAAATGATTATTTTTACGTTTACGTTATCGATTATTTTTTTTACGTTATGTTACGATTATTTTTATTTTTACGATTAATTTTTTTTTACGTTTCTAATTAATGTTTAACCTTAATGTCTAAATTATTGTCTTAATGTTTAGAAACAAGATTAAATGTTTTTCTTATTTCTAAATCGCTCTGTTTAATTACCTTCGTACCATCCTATTTCCCAATGATCAAAAGATCGCACGTGGTCCAGTCCCGAAATAAAGGGATTAAGTTCCTTGACTCGAATTAGGACCGACCAGCGCACTGCTCCCAGAAAAAGGCTTTCAGGATGTTGACCCATATTCCGGAGCCATAAAAGTATGTTCGACTCGCGGCACGCGCCACTGTGTGCATGCCTGCGAGATAACGATTACTGAAACGTCCTTCCATACCCTTCCTATCCCAAATTCCTTCTTTTCAAAACAAGAAGACTAAAATCCTGAGGTCTGGACGTAACATATACATTATCAGGTTTTACGTGGGACGCGATGTTAAAATACACAGGTATAAATTTTGAATTGCTTACTGACATGGTCATGTTCGTTGAATGCGGTATACGCGGCGGTCTGAGTCAGTGTTCCGGCAGGTACGTCCGAGCCAACAACAAGTACATGGAATCGTACGATCCATCGAAACCATCATCATACTTAATGTATTTTGATGTTAATAATTTGTACGGATGGACAATGTGTCAGCCATTGCCATACGCCAATTTTCGATCGACGATGTATCTAATTTCAATGTTATGGATGTCGCGTTAGATTCTCCGACGGGCTATATTCTCGAGGTAGACTTAGAGTATCCGCAACATCTTCACGACGCGCATGCAGATTTACCGTTTTGTCCAACGCGCGATAAAACTGCCCGGTAAACGTGAAAACAAGCTCCTCGCCACGTTATATGATAAGAAACGTTACATCATACATTATCGAAACTTGCAGCAATGTACTCGTCATGGTCTTCGRGTAACAAAGATTCATCGCGTA
The DNA here is from genome assembly GCA_037157785.1 of Cephalotes varians. NCBI lineage: Eukaryota > Metazoa > Arthropoda > Insecta > Hymenoptera > Formicidae > Cephalotes > Cephalotes varians. The sequence goes on along the minus strand of JANQDE010000404.1, from coordinate 55,251 downwards.
TTACAATTCGCGCAATCTCCATGGCTTCGCGATTATATYCAACTAAATAYRGATTTCAGAACTCGCGCGAACAATGATTTTGAGAAAAATTTGTATAAATTAATGAATAATGCGGTATTCGGTAAAACCATGGAGAATGTGCGCAAGTCGACGTACGACGCATTGGGACGGAAGATACGGCGCGGAGGCAATGATCGCGAAACCGAATTTTCATAGTCGAAGCGTCTTTTCAGAAAATCCTGTAGCAATAGAAATGCGTAAACTCGAAGTGAAATGCGACAAACCGATCTATGTGGGTATGTGCATCCTCGACATATCCAAGATGTTTGTACGAATTTCATCACGAGTACATGTTACCGCTATATCGTGAAAAATGTAAAATTATATATACCGATACAGATAGTCTTATATATCATATCGAGTGCGACGACGTATATAATATCATGAAACGCGATATCGCTAAGTTCGATACGAGCGATTATCCGATCGACAACGCRTACGGTATTCCACTCGTCAATAAAAAAGTACCGGGCTTAATGAAAGACGAGAACAATGGCGCGATAATGACCGAATTCGTCGGACTTAGAGCAAAGATGTACGCCTTGCGCGTCGATGGTAAGAAGGACACGAGAAAAGTCAAAGGTGTCAAGAGTAACGTTGTAGCGCAAACTATAACGTTTGACGATTACACGCGGTGTCTGCAAGACGAAATTGAAATGACACGAAAGCAGTCTTGCATAAGATCAAAATTACACGAGGTATACACGATATCGGAAATGAAAATTGCTCTAAGTCCGTACGACGATAAACGATACATAGTACCCGATTCTACCGACACGCTACCATGGGGATATTATAAAATATCATTGTAAACGTATGTTTGTATAAGTTTATATTTTGTAGTAAAAATAAGTATACAATTA
>JANQDE010000404.1:4653-44494 GCA_037157785.1 Cephalotes varians | reverse complement strand
ACAATTTCAATTATAAGATCATGAATCTCCCGCGATATAGCCTCTGGTGTTGATTGCACTAATTGTTCAATGTCCGCACGATGTTCCATTATTGTCTYCCACGTTGAAAGAGACATGTAAATACGATTATCTCGATTGTCTGTAATTCTCACCACTATGGTAGTTACATATGATGCGCTGATGCCAACTTCTAAATGTTTATACGCTGTGGATGTCAGTGCGTACCTCCTCCCCAAAATGAGATGCTTGTGACGTTTTTTTGGGAAAACATTCTGTAAAAAGAAAATGAATATGGATAAATAAACTGCAGAAAAATATATAAAACTTGATAAAACTTTAGAATTTGATAAAAACTTTATAGATATTTTTATATATGTACTTACTGTCTTTTTCGCGCGTCTCATCTTGTTCAATTGGAACGTAATAGTTCATGGCGTCAGACGTTTTCAAGGTACTCTAGCACAGTAGTAGCGACTCTACGTAGTAGGAACTGTCTACCTGTTATTCTCTAAGCGACTGATGCGGTAACGTTGCCCGGACTCTTCTTTTAAATAATGTTCCCCTCCACATTTTAAACTCCCTTTTTTCAAAGTCTCTCAAACAGATACATGTTGAGACATGTTCAATTAAAGGGACGCCATTAGTCATGCACTCCTAAGGCTCCGTTGTGCCAATAAAAAAGAAGGATATCGCTCGGCGAAGATCTTTATCTTAAAAGGGATGTCATGTTGTTGGTCGATATTTTTTGAAGATTTAAGGATACCAAGACGTTGCGGTATGTTCAACAAAGGACAATAAAAGGGACAAAATAATAAAAATTATAAAGAGACATGATTATCTTACCGAAATTAGTCACACACAAGGCCTTGTGATGCCGAAGTCCCCCCTCCCTTGTAACGCCATGCCCGGAGCCCCCCCCTCCCTCGTGACGTCATGCTCCTCGCCCGGAGACCCCCCTGCCCCGTATTCCCCTCGGAGCTCGCGGGTTAGAACTCTTCTTACTATGCTACTTATGGTTGAAACAAACCATGATATGGGTGACGATCGACGTCACCCATATCAAAAAAATTCCAATCAGCAAATTTGGGCTATCCAAACAGAGAAACGACGATGATTCGTATCATCGTTGGAACGGTATAATGAGAAATTACGTGTACGAAAACGTTCTGTGTTGCGTCGTTACAGACTTCGATGCGAGATCGTGCAAGATTCGACGTGTAGCTCTACCAGTAGATAATGATGATGTCGTCAACAAACGATTCGTGCAACTGAACATGCATATTTTGAAAAATGAGCAGGATGAAATCGAGAAGAAGATAAGATCGCTCCAAACTAACAGTTTATGCTAAAATACGTGCAAGAGAACATTCAAACTTTCAAAGATCAATTGAATCTACTCCAGAAGAATATGACCACGATCCAAAATAATATACAATTAAAAGAAAACTCATCGCATAAAATAGATAAGACAGTGCACTGAAAAAATTTATCTAGCGCATCGACGGCATTAATAAATTATACGTGGAGCAGCGCATTAAAACCTTGAGGAATCAACAGAAAGAATTAGACGAGAATTGACTTCGTTCGAGAAGGACATGCGAACTTCGGCTGTGTGATTATCAAAGCTGAGTCAAACAACTACGACAATGAGTGGCACTGAACGACGAAGAGACGATTACGATGCCTAACGAATAATTTCGAACGGTTTCTGAATTAACAATGGACGGTTCAGGAACGGTTGTCAAATAGCTATCAAACAGCTCAGGATCGCTATCGAACGACTCAGAAACGGTTATCGAATGGCTATCGAACGGCTGTAGATCGGATTAGGAATGCTTACGAACGATTATCCAATCGATCGGTAGCGAACAAAAAACGGCTATTAAAAGATGACAGAAAAAAATGATAAACAAACGATTAAAAAACGATAAAAAACGGCAATACGAACAACAGTGAAGAACGGCAATACAAATGACATAAACGACAAAACGTACAACAAATAACGGTTAAAAAATGAAATAAATTATAGTGTAATTTATCGCACGCGTTATTATGCATCAGCCAATCGATAATTGTGTATGAAACATGAGATCCGATAAAAATGTCGTCAGTGCCGAAAAGCGTCGATTCGTCAAGGAGTTGCATGCTCCAGCGAGGAAAAATTTTTCGAGAAGACGCGTCATGGTTCGAAGATACAATGACCTGTGGCAGACCGATATCGTTGAGATGCATCCATACTCACGTTTCAACAAAGGTTATCATTACATTCTCACCGTCATTGATGTGCTGAGCAAGTATGCATGGGCCGTACCGCTCAAGAGTAAAGTGAGAGCTAACGCTATAGTGATAACCGAGATAATTCGAAAGAGCGGTAGACATCCGAAAAACTTACAAACCGATATGGGGAAGGAGTTTTACAATGCTGACGTGCAGCGACTCGTAAATAAACATGGTATTAATCACTATTCTACATACTCCGTAATGAAAGCAGTCGCGGTTCAATCGCACGCTGAAGAATGATATGTGGAAGATGTTTATGCTCAACGGAAATTACAAGTGGATCGATCTGTTACCGCGTCTCGTATTGAATTACAATGCTCGAAAGCATCGGATGATCGGCATGCGACCTGTTGACGTAACTCCTGCGGTAGCCGAAAGACTCTTGGCTATAGTGTATAGCGCTATAAAGATCGCGGGCCCGGCGAAATTCAAAGTGGGTGACTTGATACACATGAGCAAGTACAAGATGGTCTTTGAAAAAGGTTACACATCAAATTGGACCACCAAAGTGTTTAAGATCGTTAAAGTACAGCGTACCAATTCCGTAACTTATCTACTCGAAGACTATCGCGGAAAATCTATAGCTGGAGCATTCTACGAGTACGGATTGCATCGCGCGATTCATCCGGATATATACCTCGTGGAAAAAGTATTGCACAGGAGGGGAAACGAGGTTTACGTAAAGTGGCTAGGATTTGATGGATCGCAATTCATGGATACACAATGCGTTGTGAAAATAAAAATTTATTATAAAGTTATTACAAATTTATTATCCATTTATTATATAATTTTTTTTCATACAAAAATAGAACCATTATTATACAAACATATTATACGTATATAAAATAACATTATACGTATATAAAATAAATTTTTATTAAAAATACATAATTGTATACTTATTTTTACTACAAAATACAAACTTATATAAACATGTTAAATATACGTTTACAATGATATTTTATAATGTCTCCATGGTAGCATGTCGGTAGAATCAGGTACTATGTATCGTTTATCATCGTACGAACTTAGAGCAATTTTCGTTCCGATATCGTGTACATCTCGTGTAATTTTGATCTTATGTAACACTCCGTTCGCGTTATTTCGATTTCGTCTTGCAGACACCGCGTGTAATCGTCAAATGTTATAGTTCTACAACGTTACTTTTGACATCTTTGACTTTTTTCGTGTCCTTCTTATCATCGACGTGCAAGGCGTACATCTTTGCCCTAAGTCCAACGAATTCAGTCATTATCGCGCCATTGTTCTCGTCTTTCATTAGGCTCGGTACTTTTTTATTGATGAGTGGCAATCGACTTGCTCCGTCAAATCACGCTTCGTTTGCTCCATATTATGTGTTATCTTTTTTCACAGTATCTTTTCTTTCACTAAAAACACTCTTCTTCTATCTCCGTTACTTAATCCTGAGGTGTAATTTCTATTGCATACACACACACACGCACGCACACGCATACAAAATGCGAATGTAGCAACTAGGACTTCCAATCTCACTACTGACTGAATGTATTCTAGGCTTTTCGTTTTTATATGTTACTAGTTGGGGTATCGTTTATTACGATGTATTTATGAGGATATCTCATAGTCCTTGGAAAAATAAATTTCACAAAAACATAGGGAACAGATAAATGCTATCGATGGTGCATTAACAGAAAACTTGCATTTTTCATAAAATAAGTTTACTATCGATAAAATATGGAATCCCAAACATTCAGTTTTCGTTTCTATATTTTACTGGTGGGATATCATTTGGTACGATGTATTTACGAGTGTTCGGGGATATCTTATAACAACCGTTGAAAAGATAAATAAAATTCCACAAACGATAACATGTGAACTGATGGTGCATTATCTTTAAGGAAAGAAAAGCTTTTTACAAAGAATTTTAGCAGATAATCACAGACATTTTTATGTGATTCATAGTATAGCATAATGATAAAATATTCTAGATTTCATTATTTGCGTTATTCGACGTTTAAATTTTACAGTTATTGTTACTCCGTCTCTGAAAAAAAATATCAGTAGAGGGGAACACTATTTAAAAGAAGAGTTCTAAGCAACGTTACCGCATCAGTCACTCTGTTACGATCATCACAGAAAAATATCTGTGGTATATCTCGTGCAATCGACAGTTGTGTGAAAAAAGAGAATAGAAACGGATAGATATTGTTCTTCAGTGGTGCATTTATTTCATGGAAGAGAACTTGGTGCGCGAAACGCGCTTACTTGCAAACGCGAAATGGTGTACCAAACATAAGATATTGCAGATATTGTGTAATATCAATGGTTGTAATGTATATTATGATTGCGTATATTCATGCTTTCTACATTGTGTGATTTGCGGTTTTCAATGAAAACTACAGCGAATTTCGACCACATACAGATATCAAAAAAGTGCTTTTATATGATACATATATGTTCAACGTATATCCATGTGAGGATATCTATTGAAATAAGAAATTATTTAGACGGAGAATTTCAAATGACTTTTGATGCAAAAACAATAATTCCTAATTTGAGTGTGCCACTTGAAAATGGGAAAAATTAAAAAATATGAAATGGGGAGCACTAATTAAAGAGACTTATAGTGACACTATTTGTCTGGTCGATTACTTCACTGAAGGACCATTGGGCGAAACTGTCAAAAATATGTGGTGGAGATTATTATTTGAAAAAGAACAATGGCCCCATTACTACATCAGTCGTTCAGTGGAAGGTAAACCGATTCTACTACCTAGAGCCGCGTGTAAAGACAAACTGTAAAGAAAATGAACTATTACGTCCCGATTCAACAAGATGAAGCATATAAGTAAGTTTCAATTCCATAAATTTTTTATATATTTTTTTAATACATTACAAATTTTTATAAAACTGACTTATTTTTACAGTACATCTCATTCGGAACCCCGTCACATACCTCGCATATTAGGAAGGAGATTCGCCTTAACTCCTACGGCTTATAAATATCTGAACATCGGTATCAGCATAAGACCAGTCCTCTAGAAATAGTTATTGGCGATAATCGTGGCAATCAAATAATATTACCTCACGCAACATGGAAGACATTTATCGCAAGACGTATTAACATTGAGCAATTCCTGCAGTTTCCCGCACCTTCATCATTAGCGATTCAAGATCTGGTTATAGAAGTCATAAAACTGCGCGACACACATATTAAAATTGAAATCATGCGATGTCTGCTTGTATGTGAAGCCGTCGACTGTACCTTTCTTGTTTTACTTTTCTCGAACATTGTATTAATCATGTGTATTTCGGGCTATGTCAGAGTACGCACATGGTCAGCGAAAAATTTAAACATTTTGTAACCTATTTACATTGAAACTGTATCACCAATAAATGTGATGCTGCAAACATTTTGCGCAAGATTTATGCTACAGAATCTAACATAGAATGCGAATTAACAGCATATACCTTAAATAATATTGTGTATGACGCGTTCCATGAAAAATAAACTAAAAAATAAGATTAAAGATGTTCCATTTCTTCTCACCTGCCTCTATTCAACGGTTTAGATTTATATGATAAGAAAACGCGCGGTTTTTCCTCAAATAAGTTAATTATTAAAATAAAAACAAAATTCTAATCTCTGTTTCTTTCCTCCACAATCCTAAAAAAATATATTTTATCATTCCTTTCATCTGCTTCATCACATACCTTCGAGATCTGCACGTTCTTATTTTCCCTTGTTAGAACGAGTCCTCCCCTCCCTCTTTCCTTTTAATTAAGAGTCTATCAATAATGATAGCTATTAGTACGATTCAATGCGAGAGAGAACGCATCCGAAAAGATGATAGGTATATGCATAGAGAGAAAAAGAGAGAAAACATGACGGTGACAACTTTTAATTTTTTAGTGAAATGTCATATCTAATCGAAGATAAAATTAATAGAATTTTATTAAATCTAATTTGTTAAATTATCTAAATTGATTGTTATTATCTAATTGATGATATAAATTAATAGAATTTTAATTTGTTAAATTATCTAAATTAATTGTTATTATCTAATTGAAGAAATAAATTAATAGAGTTTTAATTTATTAAATTATCTAAATTAATTGTTATTATCTAATCGAAAAAATAAATTAATATAATTTTAATTTATTAAATTATGTAAATTAATTGTTATTATTGTTACAGCCCGAAAGGCTATATAAGTATTAAATATTAAATATTAAAGTAAGTGAATCGCATGGCAACTGAAATGTCCATGCAGCAAGAATTAGCGACCGCGCGAAGGCCACTGCGAAAGCGAAAGATTTTTGTAAGACGATCCTTACGAAGGCGATTGCGAAAGTGCAAGCTAAAACTTCAATTATAAAGTCTTCGCTTGCACTTGGACTTTGAACTGACACCTTTGCAATAAAACCTCCGATTTCCTTAATCAGCACCGGGCTGATCAATCACTCGAAATAAGGGTTTAAAAGGAAGAATTGCCAACGTGAGGCGGGCAGTCCAAAATCAGAAATACACGCGTCACGTAAGACCGTCGCCAAGTTTCGCGAGCACACGAGTGACCATCTCCGCTATTATACGCTATCTCCGAAATCCGAGACGCTCGATACCGCTACGCGTAGGCCATTGCCGCGACGGGCCGGTGAAATGCGAGTAATATCGAGTTACGTGAAGCAAGAATAATCAAACGATGACTGTTATGTTGTGATATAACTTTGTTAAATAAACTAAGAAAACAAATAAAACTAAGACGATCCTCTGGTCTTTGAGTTCCAATCTTTAATCCGGCAAGAATCCCCAAAAAGAAATCCTGTGCCTCACACAGAGGCACAACATTATCTAATCGAAGAAATAAATTAATTGAATTTTAATTTATTAGATTATCTAAATTAATTGTTAATTAATAATTAATTACTTAATTAATTAATTAACTGGGCGGATTCCCCCCTCCCGCGTGACGTCATAACTCCCGTGACGTCACTCACACGTACATCTCCACCACTCACTAACACATAGTGGTCCAGAACCAGTTTAGCTATGCTACTCATAATATTTTGTTTATACAACATAATGTTTTTTCATCGAAGGAAAAAAAAGATAGAGCAATTATATTTTTATACGTTATTACTGTATAATATTAGAAGGCTCGGAAAGTTTTTCGACGTTTTTTTTTTCTACGCATTTATTAATGTATTCATTCATTTTGTTATTGAAATAAATGCGTTAAAAAAAAAAACAGCGAAAACTTTCCAAGTCTCCTAATATTAGACGAAGCAATATCAATTTGCAGTAAATTGATCGACTCTTTTTTTCTTTCAAGAAAATTAGAATATATTTTATACGACAACATAAAAAGGAAATGTTTTGCATCAGTTTTCATATTTGGAACAATTGTCCTTATTTTTAATGCTGATTTTAATACACAAATGGCATTTACAGCGACACTTTGTTTATTTTTTATTTTACTAGACACTACAGATGCGCGTTATTTATTTTTTTAAACAGAAGTAGAAATTAATATAATACTGTTACATTATTAACTTTTTGATATATAACTGATAAGTTGAATTTTCGCCTTCCAAATAAAATCAAGATATTTTTTGTAATTTTTGCGCTGCTGAATTTGATTTTGATCTTTAAAAAAATTTAATTTGCACAACTGTCAAACGATTTCCGCGATGACAGCCGCTTATGAAGTATAAGGCAAGAAAATCAATCCGTATTGCAAAAAAGAGAATTGGCATTCCAGTTTGTTGTAACAGAATTCAAGAGAGATTTTAAATTTGAATATTTGCTTTCATTAATTAAATCTTGACTTAGCAAAATTTATTTTCACATATTATTAAATAGATAAAATGGATTAATTTTGACTTTCAAAGTGACAAGAAAAAACGATTCGTACTTTGAGACTGAATCTGAGTTTAACCTTTAAAAAGTGTTAGTTTGTCGGGAAAGTATTGAAATGAGCATATGAAGCTATTAATATTATAATTATTGTTGAATTTTAACATACTAATTCGTTTTTTCTGCTAGTAACACATGATATGCTCTCATTTTTAATTGTCGTGTTTGGTAAAAAGTCAAAAATTATTAACAACCGAAAATAGAGCCATTAGCGACTGGAACTATTTTAACATGGCACCTGAGAGTGCGATTGTTTATTTCTTTCTTATATGTATATTCTTCTATTTATACGGAGAGAGAGAGAGAGAGAGTATATATATTTCTGTTCATTAAAATATTTTATTATTGTAGTATTTTAGTATTGGGAATTGTAAAATTTATGCATATTTGTAGGCACCAAGATTCGCTTTGACCGGAAACGTCTTCTTCTATTTATTAATTTATGTCGTTTCATTGGTCAATTTTCATTTAATATTGTTTATTTTATTATAATTTTACATTTTCATTAACATATCATTATCACAATATACATATATTTAATAGCTTCATGTGCCGATTTTGATATATTTTCCTAACAAATTAAATTTTTTTAAAGATCAGAATTAAATTCAGCAGCAAAAATTACAAAAAATATCTCGATTTTATTTCGAAGGCGAAAATTCAGTTTATCAGTTTATCAGCTTCATCAGCTAGTCCTTTGATAATACGACATGACAATGAGCAAAGTAAGTAATAAAATTATCTAAATGTAATATCTAAATTTAATCTTTCTTGAATTCTATTAAATAATATTAAAGTAATCGAATGCAAATTCGAATGCTGACGTGAAAAATATTTTCCCTTCTATCTTAAGATAAGATATTCACTTTGCAAGCAATAAATTTTGATTTCGTCAAATGACGATAAGTCATTCTATAAAAGATATTGTATTCTTTAAGAATATTTTTTTTCTAACAGACATTACAAAACGCGAAATAAATTGTCAACGGCCATTGTACATGCTATATGTGTATTAAAATCAGCATTAAAAACAAGAATGCAAATTGATCCAAACATAAAAATTGATGCAAAATATTTATTTCTTATGTCATCAAATAAAATATAAATATCATTTGCTAATTTTCCTAAAAAAATAAAAAAGGGGAGCGTCCCATTTGCCCACGTTGCGATTGACCACAGCCACTCACAGCAGTGCCTAGAAGCTTTCCACTGTTCAAGCGCTGTGAGTGGCTGGTGCCCGAGTAGCACAAAAACATTGATTTTATATTGAATCTATTAGCGTTTTTCATTGGCAGAATTAGTGCGCACTGAGTGCATTTTGCATTAAAATCGACGCCGTCTATTGGACGGCGCTGCTGAATTTCTACATTTAGTGCGCACTGAGTGCGCACTAGTTCTGTCAATGAAAAACGCTATATATCGATTACCCAACGGTCTTACATCGGCCTAACGTTTTCAAATGACGATGAACCGATATTGGCGGCGTCACGCTGATTTACCAGTGGCCAATGGTTGGTGAAATGTTGAATTTTACATTAAGCCAACATTATACCAACAACTGAAAAATGATCCAATCGCATAAAAACATTGATCCAATATCGGGCATATGTTGACTGTCTAAATTTTGGCCCAATGTTGCCAAGTGATAATGACTAACATTGATTGCAAGGCCTTGCGCATAATGGAGGAAATATTAGGAACAGAAATAAATATTATATTCGTCCATAATATTTTTGCAAACTTATTTAGAATTGTGGAAATGGTTGTCGCGACAGTAAATCAGAAGCGTCAATTATTAGTTCCTGTGATTCTAAATGAGTTTGTAATTATAGACAAGRTATAVATATTYAATATTTATTYACRTTCCTAATRYTTTYTCCATTGTGCGTAGAACTTTACAATACATGTATAATTTTTAGCTAATATTAATTTGGGAGTATCCCGATTGATCATATCTCGATACTGTAGTAATTATTTTTTATTTCAACGTGAATTAAAATGAACAATGGAAAGCCTCTAGGGCACTTTAGGCTTCTGTGATCGATAGGACACCATCAATCACAGAAGCCTAAAGTGCCCTAGAGGCTTTCCATTGTTCATTTTAATTCACGTTGAAATAAAAAATAATTACTACAGTAAATTGAAAAATAACGTATTAATTAAGTTTCTTAAACGATTTTTCCTTTGATATTGTACCCTTATTACGATAATGAGATCTTACTTAATATTATTTTGAGAAAAATTATTGATTGGTCCAACTTCGTCTAAACATCGTTCAACAAATGGTTAGTATTATGTCATTAATCGATTAATAATATATACACTTAAATAGTTAAAAATACTGCTGGTTATTTTAAAATAGTTTAAAATAAACAAGGAAGAACAGCAATCCCTTTAATTCTTATAAAATAAATAAATAAATAGCCTGTCTAACGATTCATCGGATCGTAGCATTCTAATAATGTCGATCCAACATTGTTTTCCGAACTGCCGATGCTTCCGATTTAAAACCAACTGTTGGTCAACTAATATGTGCTGCTCGGGTATGTACAATATAACATAAAATATTACGTCTATAAAAGATATATCGTGCGATATCTGCAAGACATCACACTTGTCACAAAGACGAATGTAATAAGAAATAGAATAATAAGATAAGAAATAAAAGATAAAAACATAAAAAATATAATTTTACATATATTATTTATATAATTTTTAAATTAAAGATATGAATTGTTTTAATATAACAAACATTATATATATATATATATATATATGTTGCAAATGTGATAAAATGTGATTAACTCGACATCAGAAATGTTGAGTGAGTGGGCTAGCAGCTCGGAAAATACTGTGCGAGAGAGACAGATATTATATGGCTGTTTTCATAAACTATCCCGAGCAGCACAAATTAGTTGGCTAACCGTTGCCCAACGTTGGTCAACCGTTGATTAACCGTTGCCCAACTAATTTGTGCTGCTCGGGATCTAAAGCTTATGGCACACAACGCTTGCTCTTCTCTTGGATTGCTTGCATTTTAGTAAATTACTAAAATTGTTCTAAACAGAAAGCAGAATTTCTAGTAATTTACTAAAATGCAAGCAAGGCCAGCAGGAAAATAATGGTGCTTTCCATTTGGTGACACAAGTTGACACAAACATCGTTTTATCTTTCTTAGCATTCAATAAGTAACAAAGACAGAACGATACTTGTGTCACCAAATGGAAAGCACCTTAAGCAGGCTTAAAGCCTATGGCACATACAAAAACATAAAGCGGTGTCTACAATGAGAATTTAAGCCTTAAGCCGTAAGAAATTGACCAATCACAATCGAATATGAAGAGAATAGTCGACTAAAGCGATGTCTACAACGAGATTTTAAGCCTTAAGCCGTAAGAAATTGACCAATCACAATCGAATATGAAGAGAATAATCGACTATGATTGGTCAATTTCTTGCGACTTAAGACTTAAATTCTCATTGTAGACACCGCTTTAGGCAGTAAGACGTAAGCAGTAAGCGAATTGGCCAATCACAATAGAGAACGTAATGCAATTCTCAACTGTAATTGGCCAATTCGCTTACTGCTTACGTCTTATTGCCTTACGTTTTTGTATGTGCCATGGGCTTAAGTGTCGTCTACAATGAACAGTAACAGTATGGATGAGGCTGTAAGAGTAAGAAATTGACCAATCACAATCAACTATTCTTCTTACATTCGACTGTGATTGGTCAATTTCTTACTCTTACAGCCTCATTCATACTGCTACTGCTCATTGTAGACCACGCATTAAAGGCCATAGCATACAAAAAAAACTTAAGTAGTAAAACTTAAACAATAAGCGAATCAGCCAATCACAGTCAAGAATTTAAGGCGAAACGTAAGCGGTAGCAAATCAAAACTGTTGATTTCCTTACTGCTTACATTTTACTGCTTAAGTTTTTTTGTGTGCCATGGCCTTAAGACTGGCCGAAGCTTCGAGCGCTCACAAACTTTGTCAATGTATGATCATTTCTTGCATTCAACTTTCGAATGATTCCCTGTGTCTTTTGACATCTAAGATCTTAAGCCTCAATGTGCGATGTTGTATGCAAAAAAGAAATGTAATAGCAATGTTATTTAGTAACTTATTTCTAATAAAATAAATATAAAATTTCTATATAACAATTTTTTTAATTTAATAGCTTTTTACATAAACTTTTTATATCAAATAGTTTAATTTTTCGTTAAATTCTAACTTCTATATTTATATTCCTTATATAAAAATGTTAAATAAATATTTTTTAGAATCACCATTAAATAATTATTTTAGACTCATCAGTAAATAATTTCAGGTATTTATGTTATTCTAACACGAACATTTAAATTAAAACAAACAAATGGATATGAATATATATGTAATTATAACTTAATCTTGATTTTTTAATGAAATGCCTGATAATAAATTATTGGAATTCAATGAATTAATATCGATCGAATCAATATCTTAATCTTTCGAGTAATTTGTAGGAATATTAATACAAATATCCACCATACAATTTAAATCAAGTTTCTTGACCTCGTACGTATAACATATATTGTAATATTAATGTTACTGTTACAATCAAATTATCATTCAGAAATAAATAAGGATTATTAACATCCGCTAAACATATTTTTTTACTCAACAATCTATACCTATATTATAACATACGTTGTACGTTACATTGTTGAGTAAGAAACTGTTATTACCGTAGTATTTAATTTAGCAAATATCGTTACCTTCGTGAATTAATTTAAAACTGATAGTTTTGACAATGTAATCGAGCAATAACATTTTCGGACAATAACATTTTATTTATTAGATAATTGTCGAGAAAATAATATAAACAAACGCGATTTAGAGGCAGAAATAAATAATGAAGCGTACATATAAATTTATTTTATGTACAACATATATTTGTTACATTAAGAATTTGTATTATATCACTTCGTGGTCATAATACAGAACAGAATCACAAAATCATGGATATAGCACGGAACAGAACCAGAGAAAAACGTGGACCTAGCTGTATTATCTACCGAATGATTCATGGACATGGTTACATAGGTTCAATGTTTTATGAAGTGCGTTCCGTTTCACGCATATGCGCGTGTTCATCTATAATATATGTGACGTATACTATAGATAAATGCGCGCATTGCGTGAAATGGAACGCACCTATGGACATATGGCGTATCGCATAGCGATTGCACGAAACAGCGGCCGTGACCACTCTCAGGTCAATATTTCATGTGTCGTATGACAAGATCTTTCAAGCTTGTTGATTGGCTGTAGGATAGAGAGATTGTCGGATCTCTCTGTCCTGTAGCCAATCAACAGGCTTGAAAGACCTTGTCGTACGACACATGAAATATCAGTCGCAGACACCCAAATAAAAAGAAGAAGATCCCTGTGAATTTAGGAAGATTACGAATCATAAAGATAAGCTGTAATTTTAGGTTATGTTTGTGCTCAACACGACAGTTACGATATCTTATATGTGTATACATATATTTATTTTATTAATAGGTTTTAAAATCTATAGCTTTACAATACGTGAATAATTGATAATCCAAGTAATTCTTTTACCTATTACTTTGATTATTACAAAGAAAAAAATAATAATGAGGAATCAAGGTGAGTGATCGAGCAACTCTGATAATCGTCGATAATCTTTTTAATCCCTTAATTCCTATTTTTCAGGAAAGCGAAAGTGGTACTGATGATATCATGAGTGACATATGGACACTTTTCATTTCTGGACGATTAATGTATGTGGTAATCCTCAAAATGTGATGGATTGTTAATTTCTCTATGTGGGGTTTTATAATAAGCGATTTTATATTTCTCAAATTTTTGTTTCAAATTAATTTTTTTTTTTTCAATTTCTATATTACATTGCTTAGAACAGTTAATGAGATGAACTTTATTTTATAAAAATCATTTGATGTTCCAAGAAAATATCTAAAGCAAAAAAATCTTTAATGTCCATTTCTTCACTAACATAGATTAATCTTAATTCAACTTAATCTTGATATTTTTCTAGTTTTAAGAATTAAAAAAAGATAAATAAGTTGAACAAATGAATTTAAAATTCATCTATATTGATGGAAACGGGATAAAGAAATTATCTGTAAAAATTCTTTAAAATAGTGAAAGCTCATTTTAAAAATCATATACATCAAAACTATGATACATCTTGCTGTATAGTTTTTAGAAAAAATTTTTTTATTAAAATTGTAAACTATATTTTTTAAATAGAAAAAAATTTGTGTAACTTAAAAACTATTACAATTTACACAAAATAATTAGGCTGTATTTTATATAAAATTATTTATACAAAGAAGAATATATTTGTTTCTTATTAAAACATTGAAAAATATAAACGAGTATTATCCATCCATTTTCGTTTTCTGTATTATTGACAATATGAAATAAAATGAGACAAATCATCAATTTTTTTATTATTTTATTTCCTTCTCTCTTTTTCTTCATAAAATAAATTTTATATTGCCAATCATATATTTTAATTTTTTCAGAAATTTTTTTACTTTGGGAATATGACACGTTCACATGTAAAATACCAAATTGCTAGAGATGATGTTGATATATCCGAATACATACCACAAAACATTCCAGATTTCCAAAATGTGACGAAGCCAGAATCCATATTTTGGAGAAAAATATTCTACGTATTTTTATTGATCTCTGCATACTTTATTTTATCAATAGGTCTTACATTTTATAATCCATGGCTTTACAATACATATGTAAGTAATGATAACTCAAAATTATAACTTTTATCTGTTAATCTAATTATTATAAAAGAAGAAAAATCTTATACACACATGTGCGCGTGCGGTCTCAAGTTTCTAACTTTTTTACAGGCTATAACTAGAGATATCTATTGAAACAATATAAAATTATTTTCTATGGAACTTTATTTTTAATCTCTGCAAAGTTGTATTCCTCTAAGTTATATTCACTGTTTAAAAATTCATTATCAGTGCTGAAAATCTAATGCACATAACATAAATTATAGATTTTCAATGCTGACAATGAATTTTGAAATAGCCATATTTATTTGCTATGACCTCAAAAGTACATTTTTGATGCTCGTTAAAGAAAATAATGGAACAAAAATGATTTCACGAGCTGTTCCAACTACTTCACCTGTATCCCCTATATTTACCTGATATTTTGATGATTTTGAAAATTATGAGATGTAAAAGATTTCGGTTGAAATAATTTTCTGAAAGAAGTTTATTAGAGATATTTTTAAATATTGTACAATCGCTATAAAATTTGTATTGCTTCAGATAGATTATTTTGAATAAACAATAAATAAAATTACAAAAATCATATAAAAAATTGGATTTTTAAACAAAGTTCAGAAACTTTTGAGACAGTGTGTGCGCAAACGCGCGCGCACGCAACACATACGCATATAAAACCATGTAATGGTGTGTGTGTGTGTGTGTGTGTGTGTGTGTGTGTGTGTGTGTGTGTGTGTGCGCGTGCGTGCGTGCGTGTGCGCGCGCGCGCGCGCGCACATACGTGCGTATGTTTATTAACACAACTCGTATGTTTAGGGATTTAATTTTCCACTTGGAGTGGTAGTTTGCCACTTGGTCATAAAGTTTGTGCTATCTGCACTAATAAGATACATTAGAAGATGTTACAGTAGCAAATGGATAAATCTTCCATGGCAGAATATAATTTACTCGATAATGGTGCCTGGCATAGCCAGTGGTGTTGATATTGGTTTATCAAATTGGGCACTTTCATTGATTTCGATATCTTTGTAAGCGATATATAATCTTATAACAATAATAATTAAAAAATTTATTATAAAGTACATGATGTTCTTTCTAGAGTTACTATGACTAAATCAACTACTATTATATTTATTCTTGGATTTTCTCTTCTGTTCAAATTAGAAAAAAAGGTAAGGCTAAGATTTTCACTGAAGAATTTTATGATATTAAGTATTTATGAAGTATATATTTTTAATAGATAAATAATAATTACTGTTTATTATAGTCATGGTCTCTAGTAGGGATAGTGGTGATGATAGCAGGAGGATTAGCGATGTTCACTTATAAATCTACTCAATTTGGTATTCTGGGATTTATATTGTGTCTCTCAGCATCATTTGCAAGTGGTATTCGATGGACTATGACACAACTCATTATGCAAAGATCTAAACTCGGTCTCCATGATCCGATAGACATGATGTACTATATGCAGCCTTGGATGCTATTACCCGCAATATCAGTAACTTTATGGTTTGAAGGTAATTCTGCATTTTTTCATAACGAAATTTTAATGGAACTAATTATAGATTTCATAAGCAAGTTTGATAAAATTATACATAGCTCTTTTTAAACAACTCATCTCAAATGTGATCTAATTTTACACACACACACACACACACGGTGTCCCATTTTAAATAAATAATGCATTTTAACCCCTTGAGTACATTTGACGACTAAGACTCGTCATGCACTTATTTTGCCTACACGAACATATATTCGTGTAATAAATCAACAAATATCTGAACAAAACAGGAGATTTTTTTAAATAAATCAGTACCCAAGGGGTTAATATCTTTTTTTGTAATTCGTAGAACAAAAATTTTTCAGGCAAAAGTTACACGGTTTAGAGGGGGACATATGATGAAATACGGCTGAATGACACGATCTGAGAACAGTATGTCAGTCAACCAAAGTCATTCTCTCTTAGTCCCAAATTTAATAGCTTTAAGATAGTTGGATTGATTTAACGTTTATCTATTAACTTTCGAGTCTTATAACTCAAAAAGTACTTAATAAAAAAATATTTTGTTACAGTATTTTGAAGTCAACTATAAGAATATGAATAAAAAATGAAGATATTCATTTAAAAATTTTTAGATGATTTTGACTTGACTTTGAAAAGGTCTTAAAGTCATCCGTATTTTCATGTGTCCTTCCTCTAAACCACGCTCTTGTCTGAAAAATTTTTGTCTGTGACAAGTCATAGAAGAGACATTAAAATATCCTATTATTTAAAATGGGATACCTTGTGCGTGCGTGCGTGCGTACGTGCGTGCGATGTACATATTACCATTTCATTGTATATGTTCCACAGTAAATTTTATTATTGTTTCCTGTTCTGAAATTCATTTCACCTTATGTTTCATTAAACATCTGTTTGACTTCCCCATTGAAGGTAATGCAATAAAGAATGAAGGTTTCCTTTTTTAAAAATCGACATTGATCTGATTTTTATGCGCAATTCAGTATCAAATTGCTAACATCACTAAATATCATTTTGTACCTTAGGAGTATTGTCTAAAACATTTTTCTCTAAAATGTATACTTTCCTATATATTGGATTGGGGAATAAGTTTCTTCGTATTTTAATGCAAAAGTGAAACAAGTTTTTTTTTTCATATTTTAAATAAAGTTTATTAAACCAAATATGTATTTGATCGTTTTGTTCGACCACCTGCCACTTTTGAGGTAAAACCATAATCCCGTCACGATAGAATTTGTGATTTCTGGGCGAAAAATGATTTTCACGGGCCTCTTTTGAAATCAACTTTACACCATTAAGAGAGTTCTCTAGAGATCGAAACAAATGGTAATCTAATGGTGCAGGTCAGGACTATAAGGTGGATGCATCAAAACTTCCCAACTAAGTTCTCTCAATTTTTGACGGGTCGCCAAAAATGTGTGGGGTCTGACATTGTCGTGATGGAAGACGATACCTTTCTTATTGATCAATTCCGGTCGCTTTCTCTCGATCACTTGACGTAATCTTTCCAGTTATTGACAATAGAAATTAGAATCGATCGTTTGACCGGGCGACAGCAACTCGAACCATTCCTTTCCATCACACCAGCATTACTTTTCTTGGCATCAATCCTGACTTTATCACCGTTTGCGGAGTTTCATCTTACTTCGACCACAATCTTTTTCGTATATTAATGTCGTACGTGATCCATTTTTCATCGCCCATAAAAAGCCGTTTAAAAAAATGATTCAATTTTGTTCCGTTTTTAGCAATGATTCGCATGGAAATTTGATCTATTAAATTTTTCACTGTTAAATCATGTGGCACCATTTTTTTTTTAATCCAGCCTTCTCCAAATGGTTTAAAATTGTTTTGTGATCGATGTTTAGTCCTTATTGATATCATGACTGCTAATGTGCCAATCTTGATCAACTTTTTCTATGATTTCATCGACTTTTTCAGTGATTGGTCGACCAGAGCGAGGTGCATCTTTCATCGAAATTTTCAGATTGAAAACGCTTTAACCAGCTTTGTGCCACACGTACTAATACTGCATCATGTCCATAAACGTCATAAATTTTTTTAGCAGCCTGAATCGCATTCTTCCCTTTTTTTGTAATAAAATTTCAAAATGTCGAATTTCTTTATTTTCAAGACGCAGTAACTTTCGATCGAATAAACAAGTATCATAACTTTTTTTTTAATTACTGTTTGATATATCACTTTTCAAACGCACGCAAATATTGCCAGATCCGATTAATATATACCGGAGTTATGCGATCCTAAAGCCATCTACCGCGGCAATACGAAGAAACTTTTTCCCCAATTCAATATTTAGCTGTTCTGAACATTTCAGACACCCTTTGAAGGTGACATGAAGGTCACCTTCATTTCCTTAAATAGAACCGTCTATATTTCATTGCATAGTAACTTATCTAACTAGTAACTTACGTCGAGAGCTTTCTAAAACAGAACAATAAAGTATTTTTTTATTAATATTTATTATATAAGAATTAATAATTATTATATAAGAATTTTGAGATATCTTAAATTTTGTCATTTTTAACGTGATTTTTCTCCTTTGTCATGTATAAAATATTGCATGTTTATTATAATTCCCAGTATTAAAGATATATTAAATTTTAGGTGCCAAAATATATGATGGCATTAAAATTACTAATTGGGGCAATACCGGTAGTATTTTATTGACTTTAAGTGCTGTAGTAGCAGGTGCCATTGTAGCATTTAGTATGGAAGTGATGGAATTCTTAGTTATCACTTATACTTCTAGTCTGACGTTGTCAATCTCAGGAATATTTAAGGTAAAATAATTTATTGTTTTTCTCTTTTGCAATACACGTCATGAATTTAATTATCTGGACAATTACTTTTTTGTCTCAAATTTGTTTTCTTTGATCTTAAAAAATATTCTTTTAAAGTTTTTTCTTTTGCATATGTGATTTTCTTCGTGGAAAATCATGGAAAGACAATAATTAACATAGATACTTACTCTAATATGCTAATTGAGACGCTTTAAATTTAAATTACAATTTTATATTTAGACAATTTCGTGACTGTATATTACGTTTGTTTTATATTTCTCTATTAAAAATAATTATTAAAAAAAATACAAGTTTAGCTAAAATATGATATTAGACAATTATACATTTCTACAGACTATCAA
This sequence comes from Cephalotes varians, assembly GCA_037157785.1. Classification (NCBI taxonomy): domain Eukaryota; kingdom Metazoa; phylum Arthropoda; class Insecta; order Hymenoptera; family Formicidae; genus Cephalotes; species Cephalotes varians. Next base: position 24,831 of record JANQDE010000404.1, on the reverse strand, counting down.
GTTTTATTGGCAAAAAAGATTTCATAGATAATACGAATATACGTTCTGTTTAGCTAATTTTCAATTTCATATTTTTAATTTTTTATCGGTTTTTTTACAGGAAATATGTACATTAGTGCTGGCTTTTGTGTTAAAAGGTGATCAAGTAACTGGCCTTAACGTTGTAGGATTGTTAATGTGCCTTGGTGGTATAATACTTCATGTTGTCCAGAAGATATTACTTAACAGAAAGAAAGTACTTGATGATATGGAATTGCAATCGAAAGTAGTAAGCAACAATGCTAAACGCGAAGAAGGAACTGATTCAAATGTGCCATTATTGACAGAAAAGTCGACATCTTTAATGAATCTTCTTAATGCCGAATTTAGTTCGGATGAAGATGATTTGAGAGAGAATGATAATTCGATCCAAATATTGTCAGATATTTTGCAGCGCAGAGAACAATGATATATCGTAAATTTTTAGACTTGATATAAGGAATTATTTTTTACTAAGGAGAACATTCGAATGTACATTTATGACTTATATTTTATATAGCATTTTATATTTTTTCCATATGTAAATTTTGCCAATAATGCCAATGAAGTTGTGAATGTTATGAATTTTACATCACAAATTTATGCTTTATAAAATTTATTGATATACTAGAAATAACATGTCACAGAATTGTTTTTAACAATTAACATTAAAAAGTGATGATCTTATATATACCTTTTAGGGTTTTTCTAGATGTTTGTATAATCTGAAATATTAAACGTATCATGCAAGATTTAATTAGCGATGTTATGTGTTTGCTGTGAATAAATATTTAAATGTAAGATCCCATTGTATTTCTATATATTATCCCAAGATTAAGATACAAATATCTTAAAAAATTGCAAAGTACAAAAATGAAAGTGTGAAATGAACTTTGTAATATATGTTAATATTGATAGAAAAACATCGCTATGTATGAAAACTTATAAATTATTATTATTAATGTATTATTGTTTTTTAAATTTATATATAATTAATTTATATGTATATGTATATATATATATATATATATATATATATATATATATATATATATATATATATAAAGTTTTTTCTTAGAAATACTAATATTATTTTAGGATCCAGAAAATATGATAATTCAATGTTTATATATATATATATATATATATAAAACAATTTTCTAATAATGAAAACGCACCACATATAATAAATTTAAACATTCCAATTGAACACATTATTAACATGTAAATAATGAGTTATTTAAACGAATACACTTTTAAAATCCCATGTATATTTATAAATTATCATGAATTTATTATTGATTATATAATAGTTCACGTGTGTTATGTTCAACATATTAACAATAAAGCATTTATCATATCAAAAAAAGCTAATTTTATTTTCATATCACCTCATTGAATTTTATGTAATCTGATTATTAAAACTTAATAAATATTTTGTATATATTATTTCTTTCAAATTTATTTTCTTTTTGTTTAATAAATAAATATTAAATAATACAAAAATACTTATTTTTTTTATATATAATATATCCTAATTTTTCTATTATCAAAATTTTATTTCGAAAACATGTCTTTAATAAATTATAATTATAAAAGAATCATGTTAAAAACAATTACAATTCTAATTTAGATCATAGATAAGATCATTCCATGAATTTGAAGAATTAAATTTGTAATGGATATAATGATTTCTTGCTTTTTTAAGAATTTGTACAAATATTTAGTATATAAATCTTTGTATCTCTCTTGTCAATTTCTTAAATTACAAATTTATTAGATATATATTTCCACCAGCAATGGAATGTAAGAATATTTTTATTGTTTAACTTTTAAAGACAAGCAAAATTGCAATCACATCATGAAATCATGTAACTTGATATACATATTTTATACATTACAACAGTCTTAAAAGAGTTAGCTCAAATCATATAATATGGCATTTTTACTTGTTACAACGTTATTCATTATCATTTTCATCCTAGATAAACCGAAAAAAATTTTATAATAATTTTATTATAATAAGTGAGACACAATGCGATCATGTTCGCTAATTATTCTAATATTGATTAATAAATACTTTTATCTTTCACTCCACTTTTATTTTTTGTAAATAAAATAACAGATTTATCTTTCTTGCTTACTTTGTTTTATTTGATTAGTTTTCTTAGATTTGGCTTCGATTCTATTTTCCAGTTTGCGAATCAATTCATCTAGTTCATCCTGATAAATTAAGATATAATTAGACAATTTGTTTATAGTTTATACATTTTCATGTATAACGCATGTACATATAATATACTAATTATAATAAGCTATTATACTTACTTCGTCATACGTGTACATGAAAGTACAATGTTTCAGAACATGCCTTTTACAATTGATTAAATGTAAAGCATGTGGCAAACAATAAACACTGTCATCTTGCGAATTGTTTACTAAAGAGACAAACAAATTGGCTCTACATATCTCACATTCAAAATCGCCATCATCCTCTTTCACCTTTTTCCCTTTCTTCCCTTTCCCACTATCTGGTAAAGGCAATCTTTCTCTATTAGTAAGACCCATACTTTCCAGCTGTCTACGATAATCTAATTCCTTTTCACGAATCTTTATTACACTTGGTAATATCTAAAAACATAATATTCTAATGTAGTGCTAAGTTCTCAAAAGTTTATATGTGATAATATATAAACTTTAATCCTCCAACAATTATTATATAACAAATTTATTCCTACCTGTTTCAATATATCTATATGAAATCTTGTGTCATTAATAATATTAAATAATAATTTTTCGAATGAAAAGATAGATGGTTCACAACTATCTTGTATATCCTGCAAACATATCTTGTTTGAATATCATCAAATAATAATAAAATTATATTAGATTAGTGCAAAAGTTCTTGCCACTTTTTTACCATTTTTTATTACAATAAAAAAATCGATACAATATAAATTAATCGAAGTATTTTTTATCGTTTTCTACGATTTTTCTCATCTTTCCAGCAACGAATATTATGTCGAAAAAAAGGAATCATTTTTTTAGGCGATCAACCCATTTATATCTGTGACATTTGAGAAGCGCTCACAGATAAGCCATGCTGCATCGATCTGAACAGATAATAATCAGAAAGGAAAATATCTGGTGAGTAAGCTGAATGTGAGAGAACTTCCCTTCTAACTCTAATAATACTTCCTTGGTTTCTTTAGCAATATGTGATCTTGCATTGTCATACAGCAGGACCTTGCGATGATTGCCTATAGCGTTTTCCTTTGGAACACACTGAGGGTATTTGGTGTAGCCTTGCACTACAGTTGCGTGTAATTGCTGTACTCAAGTGATGTACACACACTTCATGCTGTCGTGTTTATTTATTGCGCTAAAATTTTGTTCCCGATTGACTTCTATGTTTACAATTTAAATTTCATACTTGCTCCACACCGTCTATTCGAGGCAATGTAATAAAATCACACTTCGTGCATAAAACTTGCACTATATCACAGCCATGGAAACATTGTCCGTTAATGCTGCACTATATATAAATGGGCGATAGTGCAGCCAAGGGGAAACGCTATTATACTTGTGTGTTTTTTAATTAATTCTCTATGCAGTTGCTTTAGTTATTTGCTGTAGCGGTTTGCTCTCCCGTAATGATTTAATTCGAGTTTTTATTAAACAATGCTTGCAATTCATCTTCTACAAGTTACAAGATATCCGGGGCGTTCTTTGTCTGATATCGAAATCACTGTTTTTAAATCGTTTAAATCAATTCGCATACATTCTAAGCTATAACACACTTTTCACCATATATTTCACAAATAATTCTGTGTACATCAGCAGCACTTTTCTTTTGATGAAAAACAAAACAAAAGGCAGTGGCAAATATGCTCTTTATCTGACTCCAATTGTACTAAATTAAGAGAGTAAGATTATATTGATAAAATATAAGTTTATGATATAAGTTTATGATATAAGTTTATGATATAAGTTTATGATCATTGCTTGTCATGCATAAATATTGATGCAGAGACCCCCAATTTACAAAAACTTACAAAATAAATGTTTCTTTTCTGTTTAATAAAATCATGTTAACTGTGAACAATTATCTATTCACATCGGCAAGAACTTTTGCATCGACCTAATAGTTAAAATTAAGTGACTAAAAATTTTATATGAAAGGTTTTATGCATATACCTTAAATACTTGTTCTGCAGTTTCTAACCAGGATGGTTGTGCAAAATATACGCTTTCAGATACGACATAACCGGTACATATACTTGATGTGAATGCTTTTGGAAATACTATTATAAATTGTCCTGGTTCTTGCACGATCTGACATAATGATACACCATTGCTCACTAATAATTCTGGTGGAACCATGGCAGTGTCAGAAGGTAACCATATAGTCTTATTTTTGCAATATCGTGGCACCATTTTTGAGAGTGCTTCTCGAAAATTGTTATTATGTTTATCAGGTATCCCGTACCAAATCTTTTTAGCACCTGTATGTAGATACTCTATCCATGGTAGACCATGCGGATCACGATACCAGCAACAAGCGCTAAATAACATACCCACATGCAATGTTGGTACGGTCACACCTAGAAATACAAAAGTTATATTGCTTATAAAAGAATGTTATAAATATATCTTTATTAAAGAAAAGCAAAAATAAGGATCTTTAAACTCGTTTATTATTTCACGATTCATACAGATTGTAATGTGATTATAAAAAAAGTTGCGTACCCATTAGTGGACCCAAAGCTCTCAATACTGATCCAGCATTGTTAGTGAGAACTTTAAGATTCCAAGGATGTCTAGCAAATGGACTGTTTTTTGCAACGGAAAATCCAAACCCACGACCACTCGAATCAATACTTGCCGCATGTACACAGACATGACGTTTTCTCTCGGCAACATGTTTCCAAAATGCACTCTCTACCTCATTGGCGGAAGCACCCTCGGTTTCATTTCCTCGTTGATTTTCACCGAACCACATACGTTGCGTATTACGGGCAATTCGGTAAAAAGCGTTCAATGGCATGTTTCTTCCCTTTGATATTACATACATACATACACAGACACAGACACACACATACACACATGCACACGCACGCGCGCGCGCGCGCGTGTGCGTGCGTGTACATGAGGGGAGGGGTGTCTGAAATCATTCGTTTTAAAATGAAAGAAAATGATTTCAAAAATGTATCAAACAAAAGTTGTGATTTAAAGGACAAATAATGGTAAAATCAATCCTATCCTATCCTATCCTATTCTATTTTTCTATCTAAAACAAGGCATGTTAAATCGATACTTGAAAGTATCAAAGTCTTCTCGAAAATCTCAAAGTTAATTGTTACCGTTTTTCCGCGATTGATTCTCTCATGCTAAGCTTCGTAAGCGACTGTCATCGCGGAGTTAGTAAATGACAAGTTATGTGCATTAATAGAAAATTATTAATGTAATTTATTTAAAAAAAAGCGTAAAAAATAAAAAGCTAAATAAAAGCACGGTGGTATGGTGTCTAGTATCTAAAAAAAAAGCCATATACATAAATATTCGCATATACCGGATATTATTGCCTCTTTTCCGTAATGCCGATTGGTTTTCTTGCTGCGCTTATTTCGTGAGCAACTGTCATATTTTGATAATTATGTATATCAAGGAGTTAAAAGCAAGTATATAACAATAGTGTAAAAGTAAATATAGTAAAAAACATAAAAAGTTAAATAGCGCGCATCTGTGATGTATAGTTTAAAAAAAAATCGATTCTTTAAGATTAAGATTGCCATTTTCTTTTAAACGGAATTATATGATTTCTTTACATAATAATTTCTTTATATAATATAATTCTTCTAATTATTCTGCATATAAAAGTATTAAAATAGAATTATTTAAAAAATCAATAATTTTCGAAATATTTTATACTTCTGGTATATTTTGATATAAAATATAAAATATTTCATAAACTATTAATTTTTTTATAATCGTACTTTATAATATTTTTATGCACAAAATAATGAAATAAATCAAGTGTAAAGAAAATACATTGTTTTTCAAAAAAAAAATACATAATTGCATATTGCAAATTGCATAATTTTTTGAGAAACAATTATATTTTCTTTGCATTAATTGAATCATCTCATTATCAATTGAATCGTCTGTGCATAAAATTATTAAGGTACAGTTATCAGATATTTTATATCAAATATTTTATGTCAAAATTGTCAGAATAAAGTGTAAAATTATTGACAAGGTTACTGAAATTATATGTAAAAAAAATTTTCTGAAAATTCTTGGATTTTCCAGATGTTTTGTTTAAAATTCCAGACAAAATTAGAGAATTTTTGAATGCAACTTTGAAATAAATTAGAGTATAAATAAAGCAAACAAGTTTAATTTATATTGTAAATTAGTAAGAGACAAGAATTCTCTGAGACTATTTTTTTCTATAATTGATGCCATGAAACCTATAGGATAGAGAAGATTTACTATAACATAATATCAACAAGTTACCCACTTCTATTATGTATTATCTTCTATTATCCTGTTTTTCTTACAAAACTCATGAGACGCACGAGAATCTACGTGAATGTACGAATGTGTATGCCATACTTATTATTGACCGATTAGTGACATTTTGCATTACTAAGAAAAAATTGATCAAAAAAAACAATGTTTTCAGAAAGAGATAAAATTTAAAATTTAAAATTTAAAAAATTCTAAAAATCTCTAAATGTCGACGAAAATCCCTGGTTTTCAAGAGTAAAAAAGATATCCCTTAAAAATTCTAGGTTTTCTAAGTTTTTCCAGTACTAATAAACATTTTGTATTGATTTTTCGTTAATATTACTACAATATTTTACATGCAGAATAACAAAAGAAATCATATTATATTTAAAAAAATCGTAAAGTTCATTTTAAAAATGGCGATAATTTTTACGTGATCTTGAAAGATCGATTTTTTGAAATTGATTTCATCATTATTTATCTCTTTTCAGATTATACAACTTTTGTTTAAAATATTTTTAATAAAACAATTTTCCTTAATTTTAAAATGGATAAAGCCCAGTGTTCACGATGTTAGAAATCGATTTCGAACGAAGAAAGAATTGACCAATCGCATTAAGTGATCGAATTATTCAAGTGTATGTGTGATTGGTTAATCCTCTCCCATCTCGGATCGATTTCTAACATCGTGGATATTGAGCTTAAAAGCAGTCTCGAACACCCTGTGTGTGCATGTTGTGCGTGCGCATGTGTGTATTTTTTCAAATATTTATACTATTTCAAGCAATAAAAAAAATGTTATGTACAAATATTATAAGATAGCGATTATGGTATAGAAAGTTATGCGTTTTTGTGTCAAAGATTCAAGTTTAAACTAAAAATCGGATTCGATCACTATCTCTTAAAAAGCAATGCCAAATTACCAAGAGAATCTCAACACAACTTTAACGCATTATGCGGTTTGCCAATTTTAAATGACTCGATCATCATGCCACATGACTCGTAGTATTTTTGTTTGTTTATTATATATTTTGCACGCACGTACGCACACACAACAGCAAATATTACTTCAGAAATGTATTTTAATATATTCTAACAGTTAACTAATAAATATTACTGATATACAAAATATAGAATAAAAATGTTGCATTTTTATCTTTGATATAAATTTTTAATAACATATTGAATATTTGATATTAATAGATATCAATAGATTTACTTTAAATCAAATAATAAGAAATTTTTGTAAATTAAATTTTAAAAGTACACATAAAAATATTTTCTATGTGCACTATTTACCTTATAATAAAAATAAATAATCTATCTATCTTATAATAAAAATAAACATAATGGATTAATGTGTTCTGTCATACTTTCACAATGCATTCTTCAATTTCATCAGAGCTGTCTTCATCCTCTTCCTCATCATTATCGTTGGATGACACTTCTTGTCTTTGTAAGGCTTTATTTTCTTTTCTCATCCACTCAGTTTCAACTTCATCGAACAATTTTCCACGTTCCTCTAAACGAATGATTTTTAGTTTGCAACATAAATTTTTTAATACTTTATAAGATTTATTTATTATATAGAATGTACCTGGAGACAATGTATCATATGGTAGTAAATATTTACAATAAATGTCATCTAGTTTAGTAACACGATCCTGTGCCGATTTTGGTATCTTCATGCCATCTGCTACTTTTTGCCACTTCTTTTTTTCAATAACTTCTTTCAATCCACCCAAGCTTTGAACTGTTTGATATAAGTGAGGTAAATCTACCTCCATTCCACCAATCTGAAAGAGTTAATCATTAATAGGCACTGATTTTTAAATTTTTTCTCAAAAATTATACAATATTTATTTAAAAAATAATATAAATATATAAATAGTAAATATATATATATATATATATATATATATATATATATATAAGTAATACATATAAATAGTTTTACCCAAGGAGGTTGAGTCAAGGTAATACTTTGAGTAGCTAAATATTTCTTGATAGCCATCATTTCTTTTACATTAGGACCCCACCTGTGGAGCATGCGATGTACATATTGATTATAAGCAGTAAATCTCATATCATCAGACACTTTGCATTCTGGCTAAAAAATAAAAAAAAAGAGAATTATATAATATGTATGTAATTAAAATAATATATATTATTTGTTATTTAGTATAAATATGAAGTATATTACTTATCTAATATAACTATTTCTTTATGCAATATTTACCTTGAAATTTGGTGGAGGCACTACTCTACATATACCAAATTTTTCAGCGATTGGCCTTATCTTGTCTATATACTCCAATGGATCCTGAAAATCTTTTTCCGTCGGATGAAACGTTGGCGCCTCAACTACGCAAGCTTCATCATTCACGATTTTCGTGCCCATATTGTTGCTTGAAGACCATAGCTCTAATCCTTTTTGTTTGCACTTTATTTGTGTCCTAAAAGATTTTTTATCATAAATGATAGAAGTGACAATAACGTAACAAGAATTTTGCGCTTGTATTGTGTTATTTCAAAAATATAAACATTATAACATTAAACATTACCTCTTCCCACTTTTTGTCGAATCTACAGAAGTTTTTCTTTCCCTAGATGACTTCGGTGATTTTATGAGTTTCTCTGAACTACTATTTACGCTCGTACTGACATTTTGATGATTCAAACTTGGCACCAAGACTTCATTTTTCGTTAGTGACAATGGTTGCGTCTCCACATTCGATATACTTGCTATCGTAGTTGACACAGTTGTGATCGTTGATGTCGATGGTACTTGCTGTTCCACTGTAATTGCCGTAGGATTGGACGGAGTACGCGTTGTCGGTTGTACCGTTCCTATCGGTGGACAACGTGCCACGGATAATGGTGGCTTGGTAACCAATTTTGCTCGAAGGAGCACTCTTTGATTAGGACCAGTCGGTCCTTCCGTGCCGAGTTTAACAGCCACGCCCTGTATTAGTTGTTGACCTTGTATCAAATTCGGACCACTTCTCGTAACGGCCTGCAATGGAATATAAAATAGCTGTCCATCATTATCATCGTCATTCTCGTTATTCATTTCGGTTTGAGTAGATATCTCAATACTTTTCTGTTGATTCACATCGTTCTCTTGTTCCTGCATGGTCTCGTCGAGATTCACTTGTACCGCTATAGAAGCACTGCAATTTACGTTGCTCCAATTCGTCGTGAGCTTATCGAGTGGTAACACTTGGACACTGGTCAAATTCGCAAAATTCTTGGGCAACTCAAACTTGTTCATGCTTGGAATTGTATTTGCTATATTCGTCGGTCCTTGTGTTTCTTGGTCTTTCTTTACAAGCATCATGGAATTGTTCGATGATTTTTCCTTGCTATTCGACGGTTCGGAATCGTTTTTTAAATTTGATTTAGTTTCAGCTATCATTTTCTCGAATATTACAGTTGCTGTAGGCATTACTGCAGTTGAACGTTTCGCATTATTTCTGATCTTTCTCCGGAAAGGTGTGCTAACGGGAACTTCGGTATCACTTTCAAACGCATAAACGCTACTCTCATTCTCTGGCGAAAACGCGTTCGCATTTGGTATTACACTCTTACGTTCCTTGACCTTGGGTAAAAAGGGCTTCCGCAGTTGAAATATTTTCTTCTCTGTCGGCGATTTCTTCTCTATAAAACCATCCATTGAATTTTGATCTGATTTGGACACAGTATCGCTAGTATCTTCAGCAAGAGAAGTATCTTTGCTCATCTTTTCAGTTTTAGTCTTGACAATCTCTTTCGCTTCAGTAGTGATCTTATTTTTATCAACAATTGCATTCTGTTGCTTCATTCCAGTATTATGCATATCGGGTGTTACTGATATAAGATTTCTGCTGTGTATCCCCACACGATCTTTGAAATTCATTTTATCTGATAATTTCGAAAGTGTAACGTTGACCGGGCGCACTAAATGTTGGATTTTTGTCGAAATAGACAGATGCGAGACATCCGCTTTTAATTTTTCTATAGAATCATATCTAAAGCTGGAAACGTTTTCCATTTCCAGCTTACTTTCTTCTTTGGCAAACGAGCTTTCATTCAACCACTTCTCTATCTGTTCAGTTGACATGTTCACTCGTTCTTTTCTCGTGTGCAGAGTAGACAGTGGCATAAGATTGGATGAAATTTCATTTTCATGATTACATTTTTTGCTCATCTGTTCTGTAGAGGGCATCAAGCTTTGCGTTTTGATGGGCAGCAATTCCGATTTTTGATCCTGCATAGATGTATATTCATCATTTAGTGAATTTACCAGAGAATCAGTTTTGTTCGGTGATATTTCTACTTTATTTTCCCGTAAAGTGGCACTTTGATTCGCTGTTTGCGATACATCCAATGTTTTGGGCAAATTCAACTTTTCATTGGAAAACTCTGCAACTAGCAAATTAACATTGGCATGTGTCTGACACGAATTTAAAACTTTCGATATTGCCTTCTTTGTAAACCCACGAAAAGATTCCTCGTCGTCCGATATCTTCGATAAATCCACTTTCATATTTTGCGTATTACTACGAGTTGTCTTTCCGTTTTTCATATTGTTGATACTATCAGAGATTTGCCCTTCCTTTTCTTCATCTTTTTTCTTCTTTATTTTATTGAGCAACACTCCCAACGTTTCTTCTTCTGATTCTACTTTCTCATTTTGGTTACTTTTAAGGTTATTTTTTTGCTTAGTCTTGTCTGATATTGTTTTAGGTATATTTTGCTCGCGTTTACGTTTTATCATGAATTTTTCCCTAGCTGATTTTACAATCGTTGTTTGAATTTGGGCCTTTGATTTGTTATTTGCATTACCTTGTATTTCTGTTTGTATAGTTGTGTTTTTAGAGGATGATCTAAGGCTTCTGCTAATTGGTTTATCAATTTTTCCAAGACATTGTCTAGTAATGGGTCTTGTATTGTTCATTTCTATTGAGCTCTCGGATTCTTCATCGCTATCCTCCTCGCAATATCTATGCACCCTCAGCAGACGTTTGCTCTTTAAAATCAACTTATTATTTTTACTTTTATCTAATCGCTTAGCGTTACTATTAAAGGAGCTAACTTTAGAATCCTTAGTTTTAACAATGGTCCTGATATTATTCTGTTTCACTTTGGCTTTAAGCTCGTTCTCTGTTTGCGCTATTCTACGAGCGTTAGGCAATTCAGGAAAGCTCTCAATCGAAATGTTATCATCATTTTCTAAATCCGGGCTCACTAATTTTCTCCCTAGAATTTCCATATATACAGCAGCTGCTTCCTTTGTTTTTCTGGTAGGTCTTCTGGAAAGATTTTGTGAAGAGATTGTGCCACTAGATGATCTCGTGACTCTCCTCATCTCTGACTTACTTCTAGTACATATCTTTTTTTGGATGCCTCTTTGTATGTTGCGCTTTATCTGTAATGTTGATTTCTCTATATGTAATTCTTCCTCTTCATCGTCCTCGACATTGTCATCCTTAACATCATTATCAGATGACACATCTGTATTTGATGTATCACTATTTTTCGATCTTAGATTGATTTTCTTCTTTGATTTAGGTAATGTGATTTTTGTTTTTGATAGGGATTTATTGGTTTTATCTGACAGTACACTACTTCTTAGGCCGTGCCTCTTTGTCTTGATTCTAGGTAAGAATTTTCGCGGTGCCAATTGAAGACCAGCCTTCAACATAGATCTCTCTGTACATGACCTCGTCCTCATAACACAAGTAGTTTTGAATTTATTTTTGATTCTTTGCTTAGCAAGACGTTGCTCCTGATATTTTTTTTTAAGTGCTTGGACCGTAGATGTAGCTGTTTTAAGCTTGGTAATACTTTTGTGCAATGTACTAGTCACTTTTTTCTTATTTGAAACAATAGGTTTTACTTTTGTCACATCTTTTTGATGAATATTTTCTTGTTTCTGAATCTCTATGAAAGTATTAGTAGAGGACGATGTTTTGTCTGCAGAAATTTGAGCTAGCTTAGATTCTTGTTTTTCTTTTTTGTTGCCAATATTGAAAAAATTTAAGCTGGGTGGCAAAATAGATGTTCCTAAATTTGAAAAAAAAATTTTATCTAAAGAACATGTTTAAATTAAACTCAAAATAAGTTGTAATAATCATACACATAAATTATTACAATAGTTTCTTTGATAACTGATGCTAAATAGAAATTCTCACAATGTAAATTTTATATACTTTTAAGTAATATTTCATTTTATATTTCATCAATAAAAATATATATATAAAATATACAAAAATTGCAGCTTTCATCCTTCAAAATAGTATTGTATCATATTGTAAAATAGTATATTGTATCATATTGTTATAAATAGTACCATAATATAATCAATATCATAATTTAGATGGAATCTCAAACAAAAATTTTACTTAGAATTTTACATATAATTTTTCAGAATCATAATGTAAATTCCAGAATTTCTGTATAATTTTCTAACTTTTTAGAAAGTTTCTCACACCTTTTACAAATTGAAATTTCTTTTCAGAAGTGCTGAGAAAATCTACATCCCTTTTAAAATTTGTATAAATAAATTCTGAAATATTCTAAGACTTTTAAGATTTCTCATTCTAATTTCTGAAAAATAATTTCTGAAAGACTTATAAAATTTGAAAAAGTTTAAGATATTTTTTCAGAAATGAATTTAAAATATGACAAGATTCTTAAAAATATTATGAGATATTATAAGAATTTTTTCCACCAGGGATGCATCTTTTCACTAAAAATTTATTTAAATAAAAAAATTAATATTATCTTTAAATAAATAATTAACCTCTAAAGCATAAAAATGTTAAAAAATCCTCTGTATTCGGACGTTTGTGCGTTATTAATTCTGTAATCATGGCAGGTTTAGATTTTTCTTTGTCCTTTACAGGTGTAGGTGATGTATTGAATACTGCAGTCGCACCTTGCGCAAACTTTCTTTGTGCATGAACTTTGGTCCTGGAGTAGATAATTGAAAACTTAATATAATAGTAATCTTTTTAAAAACTATTACAAATACGCAGCATTAATACATATATTACTACATGTTTCTTTAATATTTTATTTCCAATTTGAGAATCGATTATTATTAGAAACATATTGCATGCTAATTAAAGGATAAATTACCTTTTCGGTGATTCCGAAAGTGGCTCCATGAGATCTACCAGATCTCCATCCTTCCTTTTTCTCTTGTCGTTGCGACTCAAAACCATTTTGAGAAAACGTATGATGTAGATTGAAACATCAGCAATAGCGGAATTGTCGTTTCAATTATTTCACTAAACGTTCAGAGAATGTTGCACACTAAACTCATTCTTCGCTAAAAACTTCGATAAAAATCATTGCCCTAATAAGACAGCGTGAAGAAAATTTACACCGAGCAGCTCGATTCAAACTGGATTATTTGTAGCACGTTCATCTTAATCGATTTATTGAGAGAAAATCGGCAAAAATTATACCTTGCTACTGCTTGGTCTTTAAGATAGTATATTGAACTGGTCTGATGTTAAAGTGCACATGTAATTGCATCAAACTATCTCTAAGATCTATCTCTAAGAAAATCACACCTTTTTAATCCTCCCGATACGATTGTTATTCCAGGTCTAGAGAGCTTGGGAGTAGAGACTCTTTGATATCTTTAATCAGAATTTGGCCAAAGCAGATAAAAAATGGCGGACAGAAAGAGATAAATATTTCTTTCTTTCTCACTGAACACATGCGCAGAAAAAATAGGTGCGTTCAGCAGAAAAAGCAACTTAAGCCCGTATCAGACTAGAGATTGAGATTGAGATTGGATTGAATTTTGACCAATCAAAGCAAAGTTCACTAAACTTGAGATTGGTTTTCTTTCTTCTGATTGGTTAAATTCCAATTCAATCTCAATCTCAATCTCTAGTCTGATACGGGCTTAAGGGGAAAAATAATACGAATTTAGTGGCGGTACTTAGAATTACAACTTGCTTGAATTTATTCTTATTTGTAAGCAGAGCATAGTGTATTATTATTGTATTATTTCTTTCAGTGTTTAGTGTATTATTTTTTTGATAAAAAGGAGAAAATATGAATAGTAATAATATACAAAAGTGTATAGGATTTCATGTTTCAAAATTTACAATATACTCGTAGAAAACGCATGATTACAATAAGAGCAAGACGGCGAGCCTTATTACAACATATACTACCCCAGTGAGAAATAGTACATCAAATCGATGTCAAATCGACGTCGATTCGATGTACCATTTCTCACTGGAACGGTTATGTTTGGAACAAAAATTTAATTTAATTTTTTTGTGGAAAGTAATAATAAGTAATCCAGGTTATAACAGTCCGGTTCAAAACCGAACAGTTGGAACCCTAGTTATGTTCAAAGCTTGATTCCCTCCAAGATGCGCTTCACGCGTTTAGCTCCGGTCTACAATAGGTGTAGTAAATCTTAAGCCTTAAGAAATTGACCAATCACAATCGAATTCGAAGAGAATAATCGATTATAATTGGTCAATTTCTTACGGCTTAAAGCTTACTACATCTATTGTAGACCGGGGCTTACATTGACATTTCCATCATTTAATACGCGTATCAGTTTAGTATGATACTTCTGCTTAATACGCTCGTACCAAGTTGATCCGGCAACGTTTACATCATGCGTACTAAATATTTAATACGAATTTGATACGAATATAGTATCTGATACGCATATCAAATGCACTATGTAAACTAGGCCAATGGCTGCGTTCAGCAGAGAAAACCGCTCAGTGAGCGTTCACTGATTCTTTAATATGATTGGCTCTTACCTTTAGATCTTTGCTAAATCTAGGTGTAGAAACCAATCGTAATAAAGAATCGACGCTCACTGAGGCTGGCTGTGGTCTCCAATAAAATATTTTTGATAACTTTAAAACGATGTTGTTTATTTCAAAGCAATTACAGAAGTGAGAAGAACATCTTGTTATAATATTTGAATAAATATGTTGTCATAGAGATATTGATTTTTACAATTAAGAAATTGAAGTGTGTAACATAAATGTGTGAGTGTATATATGTGTGAAAGAGTGTGTTCAAATGAAGGAAAGTGAGTTCATGAAAAGTGTAAGTGTAGATAGAGTGGATGTGAAACGCCACATGGCTCCCCATGGAGCGTAACTTGCGTCAGCCAATCAAATCATCTCTGCTACCATACGCAAGATTTGAGTCTGGTAGCTGAGACGATTTGATTGGCTGACACAAGCTACGCTTACGCAAGTTACGCTCCATGGGGAGCCAGCCTGAGCGGTTTTCTCTGCTGAACGCAGCCAATGGCAGCCATTGGCTGCATTCAGCAGAAAAAACAGCATTGCAACTGTTGTAGAATTTTCGACTGAACACCATCTAGTGGCTTACGCTTTCTCAACGTGTTTACTGTTGTAACATGCACTGTTCTGCTGAACGCTCATTTAACTTTCAATAACGCATCAGAGGAGCTGACAAGTACGTATTGTTATATAGGGTGGGCTCCGATAGCCCACGTCGCCGATTGGCTAATTGAAAATAAAATTTTCTGATTGGTGGTCCAGTGGAAAAACTCTAAGCACCGGGCGATGTGTGTGGACGTGCGCTATCGGGACGTATGCTAACGGGACTCTCCCTGTTATATATATATAGATATTTTTTAATTATAAATATCGTTTCTGTATTTTATTTAATCCGACTATTAATACTGGTCGAATTGAATCCGTAAAGAGAGAAGACAAAATGAAACACAGAATGTAATATAATATGTTTATAAATATAATATAATAATATTATTATAATATATATATAATTATAATATATATATTATATATTATATTATATTATATTATATATATATTATTATATTATATTATTATATTATTTATTATATTATTTATTTATTATAGCATCTTTCAAATTTATTATCCATATTTTCATAGAAGAAAAGCTGCTCCTAGAAGCACAATATTTTGATTCGTGTCTCTCGGAGGTTATGTAGCACGTCATCGGTTGTGCGCATAGAGATATAAGAATAGAGGACAGAAAGGGGCGGAATCTGTGATATCGTGCTAGAGAGAGAGAAGCAATAAGGGCCCCAATTGTCTCTCTCGTACATTAGCGCTAATTGGTTGTGGCTCACGCATATCATTTCGACAGCCAATCAGCGCTAACGTGCGAGAGAGACAACTGGGGCCTCTAATGCAACTTCTCTATCGCACAYGATATCGCTCCCGCTTACTGCCTAACCTATACTTTCTGCCCTCTATTCTATCTCTATGGTCGTGCGCTTTCTAAGCTTACATTTAATCATAGACATAGTAAAGATAGACCGAGCATGCTATATGTTTGGGAGACTCGCGTGTCGTAAGTCAAAGGTGACAGACGTGTGTGCTTTGTTCTCTGGCCTACGACGAAGTTTATATTGAGGCTGCGGTCTACTTAACGCTACGAATGCTTCGAAGCATTTTTTGATTGGTTAATTTGTAAAATTCTATCTTTTGATTGGTCAATCGAATGCTTCGAAGCATTCGTAGCGTCAAGTGGACCGCAGCCTGAGTGTGCTAAGTGTTGTGCGCGACAAGTTATTATCGATCGGTCCTTCGACTGATCTTTCTTTTAATAAACTAGTAACGTTATCGCACGCGAGTTTTCTGATAAATTCTACTTCTACTGGTCGTGTGCAAAATGCATGAGGCTTCGGCCTCTATTACAGACAATAGGGGTGTGGGGATTCCTTCACCTCAAATGAAAAATACCTTTTTAAACACTATGATTCCTAACAAAAATATTGAAAATCCTATCCCCCTCACTATCCCTGCGATGCATTTCGAAAATTTTGAAAGATCTATTAGCGTAAGTGATACAATGTCATCAGCAACAAAGGATTGCATCATACCGAATGTCTCACCGTCAGTTAACGAAAGTCAAAATATCAATGCTATACCTTTAACGCGGAAACAACGACTTTCCCTAATTAACACTAATGTGAAAGAATTCAGTGATTCCAATTCGTACATGGAAGTCGATTCAAACCCTGAGGTTGCAGGCCGCAAAAAGACACTACCCCTGAACAGCTCGGACGATTCAAATAACGTTAAACCAAAAAAAACTGCAAACAAAGTGAGTACAGACGTGAGAGAATCTTCAGATAATGATAGTTCAAAAACCAAAACTCTATATTTAAACACGGATAACCCCCCGTATATTGTGCATGTTTATTTGCGTCATGAAGATCCTAATAGTGGCCCAGCCCACCCGTTAATGATCAGTAGAACACTATCACGACTGGCATATTCCAACATACGGAAAATAAAGAGAATAGGTAGGGGAAAAATATTAGCAGAAATGAAGACTGTTAAAGCAGCAAATGATCTTGTACAAAACCCTAACCTCGAAAAAGAAAAGCTATTCGCGTTTATTCCTACCTACCGCACCATTAGGACTGGAATTGTTAAAGACATACCTCAGTACTTTGACGAAGCTGAACTCTTACAATACTTTGAATCGCCATTCAAGGTTAGCGAAGTTAAACGTTTAAATAGACGTATAAGAATCAATGGAGAAATTAAATACATACCATCGCGTACTATTTGCCTTAAGTTTATTGGACAGTTTTTGCCAAAATACGTATTTCTGTGCCGCAACCGATATGAGGTTTTTCCATACATACAGGGTAGGGCATTTTAATCGCCCCAGGTGGATATCTCGGAAACTAAGAAAGATAGAAGAAAAAGTTTTATACAAAAGTTGTAGGTTTTTTTGGGGGAAAGAAGGTGAAAATAACAGATTTTGTATGTGGGGTTCTACCACGATCAGATCAAAGTCGACATAAATTTTTTAAATACAAATTTCTATTTGTTATTGCATATTCTTRTAGCTGAAGTCGAGACGTTTTCGAAACACTATAATAAAATATTTTTTTAATAAATACTTTTCAAGTTACAAGTCTTGAAGTTTATAGTATCGCTGGCGTTAGCACTAACCAAAGTGAACTACGTAGATGTTACCAATTGGATTTATATCTCTTGCGTGCGTGCGTGCGTGCGTGCGTGTAAGCGTGCGCATTCTGATATGCTTCAAATTCACATTAATATTATTTATAATAATTGTTCGAATGTGCCACCATTTTCATTGATACACAACTGAATTCGCCTTTTAAATGCTGTAATAGTTTTTTTTAGAGATGTAAATCCAATTGGAATCCAATAACATCTACGTAGTTCACTTTGGTTAGTGCTAACGCCAGCGATACTATAAACTTCAAGACTTGTAACTTGAAAAGTATTTATTAAAAAAATATTTTATTATAGTGTTTCGAAAACGTCTCGACTTCAGCTACAAGAATATGCAATAACAAATAGAAATTTGTATTTAAAAAATTTATGTCGACTTTGATCTGATCGTGGTAGAACCCCACATACAAAATCTGTTATTTTCACCTTCTTTCCCCCAAAAAAACCTACAACTTTTGTATAAAACTTTTTCTTCTATCTTTCTTAGTTTCCGAGATATCCACCTGGGGCGATTAAAATGCTCCACCCTGTATCTAAAGTAAAGGTCTGCTATTCGTGCCATAGAATAGGTCATATTAGTAAAAGCTGTAGAGGAAAGCATAGATGTATTTACTGTGGCGGTGATCCCCATGATCCTTCGTCCCCTTGCCCAAATAAAGACGATAACCCAGTTTGCATTAATTGCCAAGGTGCGCACTTAGCTACATCTCATGATTGCCCAATAATTGTTAAACACAAGATACTCTCACTAGCTGTTACTGAGAATATTCCCATAATTGAGGCTAAGCGTAAAATACTTCATAATACCACTGTTCCTAAAGACATCACTTTTGACTATAATAACTACCCTTTACTTTATTCAAGCAATTCAGCACATAGTAGTAACAGTAGTTACAATTTGCAAAGCTACAACTCGAATATTTCTCAAAATAATCGATTCTCTGTTCTGGGTTTGTCAAACCAAACTGAGGATGTGATGGAGGGATCCCAGGCTATTAACCATTCATTTAATGGCTCCTACAAGAATAATAAACAGACGTTTTCACGAATACTTTCAAAGTCTCGAGATAATGCTATTTCGGATCCTCGTAAATCCCCATCAAAAAACGTCAGCAATTTTAATTTTAGCGCTCATAGGGACTTATTATTATCACCAAATGGACGAACATCAATTTCGGGCAATAACGGAATTGGATATAGCACTCGAACAGGTACCAAATCAAAGGACCCCGCACACACCCTTATGGAAATTGAATTTCGGTCGAATCGTCTGAAACTTTCAGAAAAGTTAGTTCTTACCATGTTGATCAAAAGTCATAATGGGCACGAAGTCCAGAAATGGCCAGTTTTTGAAATACGTATGGTGAAAAGTCGGAAAAATGGCTTTTTGAGAATACTAGATTGCTGTACAGGTTACGCAACGCCAGTAAAATAAACGAGTAAAGTGAGCGAGTGTGTGTGTGTGTATAAGCGTGGTAGGTTATTAAGCATCCGGATCAACAATAACTTCGTCAATATCCATGTTTTGAGCATTTAATACGCTTTGTAATAATGTAATTGACGGGTATTTAATATTATTGTCATGAYGTTTCATTATTTTCGTGCTTTCTCAGTTTTTATGAAACAACACTTGATAGAGCTAACCACT
>JANQDE010000403.1:45089-58016 GCA_037157785.1 Cephalotes varians | reverse complement strand
GTTCATAGGGCTCTAGGCGATCTTCCCATAAAAATCTAAAAGAAACGCGCTCTAATCGATACCTCATGGGTGGTGTGGAAATTCGATTAATAATTAATATTAATAAAATGTTGAAAAAAGTAAAAAAGAAAAGAAAGAAAAGGTTCATACATTTTTCATTAATTAAAATAATTCATTAATACTAAAAGATACGAAAATAATTATATAATTATTTTTACATATAAATATATAATAAATAAATATATAATTATTATTACGTTTTGAAAAATATCACTGTACGTCTGATATTATGATATTTTTCAAAATTCATGTTCATGTGCGTTAACAAATACTTTAAAATGTTTAACTGTCAATAACGATTATAATCATTGCTTTTGCTAATAAATAAAATACATTACTATAAAGTGCGTGCTTTTATCTTCAAAATTATTTTTTAATCATCGCTTTATGTCTAATAGGATCAGAAAAATTCGACAATAAAATATTGTGGTAGCTGCGCAAGTTTTTGAACGGCAAGAGGAAGCGCGGTAAGTCGCTAGCCAATCAAGAGCACGTGCGCAGAAGAATGCGCACGAAAATCCCACATCTCCCATCACTGGCTCCCGATCGATCCAGCGCAGGAACTCACCGAAACAGCCATGTCCGGTGAAGATCTGCGCTGTCCCGCCCTTGCCCCGCCTAACCCAGTCTTCCAGGCGGAGCTGGAGCCGCAACGACTCTTTGAGTCCTCGGGTTGACCGTTTGGTTAGTCAACCACCTAGATCATTCCTCCATCATGAGTCATCGCGCGCGGATCACGCGTTGGGCCACCCTCTTATGTGCTCTATGCATGAGCATTTGAATATAGGGGGTGGCCTCCATCTCCACGGCTCAAATTGGGACCGCGTACAGCGCGATGCTTTGCACCACGTTCGCGAAGAGGCGGCGAACCCGGCCGTCTGGCCCTCCTATGTTGGGGAGCAGCCTGCTTAATGCGTTCGCCACCTTTTCCATACGCGGGGCTAGCTGCTCAAAGTGAGCGGTGAAGCTCCAATCGCTATCCARAGTGAGGCCCAAGTACTTCATGTAGGACTTCACCGGGACGAGCCAGGGTTGCCACAGAAAATCAATTTTGAAATTCCCTGACTTTCCAGGTTTTCCAGACAATAGTGAAGACTTTTCCATGACTATATGTAATCTTAAATTTTAACGTTTAAAAGCAGGGATTGCAGAAAAAATAACTTAAACTATTAGAAGTAATACAAACTTAAACGTTTAGTAACATAATATAATTTCGAATTTACAGACCAATAAGAACAATTAAATATAAAAAGAAGAATACAATTATGACAGAAAATTGAATAAAAACGCTAAATCAAATATAAATTTTAATTATTTTATTAGCATTGCTTTGACAAATTTTAATCTTTAAAAAACTCTTACAGTTTTACTAAACACAAACATTTATTTAATTTAAAAAAAAAACATCAACGTTAGCACTAATAAAAAAACTTATCTTCTACTTGACAAAATGTTTATATATTAGAAATTAACCCAATATCTCCTGTATTTAACATGCTATATCTTAACATATTTTTAAAAGAGATAACAAATATCTTAATACATTTGATAAAATATTAATTAAATAATAATTACATTATTTTTATTAAAATAATGACTAATGCATAGACTAGTACTTGTATAGTCTGCAATATTGACTTAAAAATCTTTTTTCAAATTAACATTTGGAGCTCCCGAATCTTTTCATTCTATGAAATCACTTTCCCTCTGTTTTTCAGTTATAACCTTGAATCTCATTTTTTTTAATTCATCAATTTCATCAATAAGTCTCTTTTTACTTAAATTTTCATTTGCTTCTGTTTGTCTTTCTTTTTTTTGTTTCTTCGAGAGCTTCTTTGTATAATGATCTTACATTTCGTACTTTGCGAATCATTTGCTTATCAATTATTACATTATTTAAACCACCTAATGCTTGTATTGCATCGTAAATTTGTCTCTGAGCAACTAAAGATTTAGCAAGCTGGTTCTCAACAATAACTTCTTTATTGATAGAAAATCCTCTTTCTACAAATGCATTTCCATGACTCAAAATTAAAACATTTTTCAGAAAACTTAAAAGTTTCTTTGACCCATTCATTGTCACAATTAAGTTATACCAAAAAATGTCTAGTCTTTGATTCAATCTGTCAAACTGTTTAATACATTTTAGCACTTCACGTTTGGAGCAAAAATCTTTAAATTCTTTGAAAAGCTCATCACACTCCATACTTCCTATCCACTTTTTCTCTTGAAATATCTCCAAAACAATTTCAAGCCTTCGTAACGCTTGACTTAATGAATGAGATAAAAGTTATGGATTACAAAAAGTTATACCTCTGCACAACTTATATTTAATAGGTGACTTAGTTATAATTTTTTGACAAATTAACTTAGCACAGTAATACAATCAGCCTTGAAAGATTTTATTTCAGATTCTTTTATTTCTTCCATCTTTCTAAGCTCAGCTTTTACAGCAAATCCTAATTTTAAATTCTTTGACAAAATTATGTTTGCGTTATTGTTAAGATCTACTCGATCTACATATATTTCCTTTTCTAGGACTTCTTTTTTTACAAAAATATTCATTAAATCTACAAGCAACATAGTAAGATCATTGTACAAATACGGAGCTAATGGTACATCATTTTGATATTTCTCCAAAAATGKTTCAATCAGATTTGATACATAACAGAAGAAGGCTAATTTAACTGGCATGAATTTTTCATTTAATGATTCTTCAACTTTGTAACTGTAAGAAAGGATTTTCTTTTTGTCTCTTTCTAAGCCTTCTTTGTATTTCTTTAAATGTGGTAGCATTTGTAATGCTCTTTCAGCAACTTTTGAGTTATTTAGCCATCTTATTGGGCAAAACTTTAAAGGCATTAATGAACTACCCGAATAATACAAAAGATCACTTCTCCTAGCAGGGCTATTTTTAAAAAGATTATAAAGTGCCTTTAGAAATGTCGTTACATTCCATTTTACAGCATAAAAAGAAGTTTTAAAAACATTGTTAACAACATGCAAACCACAAGTTCCCATGAATAACACAATAGGATCATCCTCATCATGAGATTGAGATAAAACTGTCTGTAGATCTTTAAAGAACTTAATATTAACATTTGGACCATCCATTGAAACTTGAAGTAATTTTTTCAAATTTAAATCCTTAAGTTCTACTTTGAAAGCTTAAATCAAATCTTCAGATGTAGTGTGTCCTAAAAATGCAGAACTATAATAATGAGTAGCTACTTCATTTTTATCTGTACACCAAAAGCGGATTGCTATATCCATTTGCTGCTTCTGAGAATATTTATTAACCTCCAGACGGCCGGCATGGTACCTTTTGGGATACCCTTTTGGTCGACCCATATACGATCCATTAAAAAACTTTTACAGGGAAATAATCCCCAAAGTCATTGTATTTAAGTATTTTGAATGCCGGCCGCCTGAAGGTTAAGGCTCTCATCTAAACAAATCACAAAACAATCACAATATTTGATTCTTTGGTTCACTTTTTCATGAAAGTATATTGCTAAGCCATAAAGAATCATATATGATATCTTAGTTCGAGCAAGCTGCATGGCTGATGCAATTTTACTCCGGAAATATTTTGGAAAAAATCTGCACTGCTTTGCCACCGGAGGATATAGACAAATGACTGCTTATAATAAAAAAACACCAAATAATCTCGGCTCGTGTAACATCATCCTTCAGTAAATATTTATCAAATCCATAATATATTGACGTAGCAGCAGAAGTAGATAGATTCTCTGAATTAGGAGTTGGCAATTTCATTATATTAGCAGTACGTTCTCTGAATATTGAAATGTTGTCTCCTGAGATAATTTCTGGCTCAACTGGATTCCTTGAAATATTCTCTTCAATCAGAAGATTGGGATCAATATCAAGTTCCTAAATACACAAATAATATTTCCATATGTTTTAATTAAATAAAATACATTACGAAATTGATATAAAAAATCACCGGGCAAAGTGAAATAAGTAATAATAAGACAATCCAATCGTCTACTACTGATCAGCTCCGCTATTTCAAATCAAACACAAAATTTTTTAATCATTTTGCAAATAATCATGTAAAATTTGAAGTTATTAATTAAAGAAAATTTTAAAATAATCTCTCATGTGTAATAATCTATCAATCTTCCTTAATTAATAATTTACAATTTTACATAGTTGTTTGCAAAATGAAGAATTTTTTAAAGAATTTTTTGTTCAACTTTATCTAATCTGTATATGAGTAACTCTCATCCATTATCGGATATACTCTTCATATTTATCTATTTTTATTTATTTTCTTGTTAAAATGGTAAAATTAATATTGTGATAATTTAACGAATGTATTAATACATTTTGTAAACAATACATCAATAAGATGCTGTTTTAATACATTTTGATAGTTTTCGAAAAATATTTAGATAGTTTCATACTTGACAAATGTAATTACTTTAGAACATGAAGTAAATAAGCGAATTCCATAGGAATTCTTTTTAGCAGCAATTTTTTCTTGATGTGTTTTTCCTTGAAAATGACTTATTAAGGCCATTCTCTCCACATTGCTCAAATTAATTTCCTTGCAGCACAAAATACAATAAGCTCTAATATTGCTTTTTTCACATTTCTTAATAACACCACTAAACAAAGGATTTTGTAACCAATCATTTTGAAACTGACACTTATTCTTTTTCATTGTTGTAGAATAAATTCTAAAAATCAAGAAATAATACAAAACTGAATAAATAAACGCAAAATTTTCATGTATGTAGAAGACAAAAGTAATTTTAAAACAATAGAAACAATCATTATGCATGCAGAAAATACAACATCCCCACTTTAAAGTCCGATATAGAGTAACATCTAAAAAACAAATTATAATCATGTTTTTAGTCTATGAAAATCAAATCTGTTTGACATTTATAAATAAAAAACACGAGCTGGTTATGTGTGTGTATAATATATATATACAGGGTCATCTGAATCTATCACCTCCAATAACTCGTTTGGGTGGCCAGGTATCGAAAAAAGTTTCATATAAAAGTTGTATGGTTTCGAGGGGGAACCAAAATGGCGTACATTTCAACCTTTGGTTTTGATCGGAAGTGAGTTACTTCAACCGGAAGTGGATTTTTAAAATGGAAACCCCCCTTTTTGACACCGGAAAATGAAAGAGCGGAAAATTTTACGTTACGAAGGTTTTTGGGGTTGCTGATCACGAATCTGAAGTCAGATTTGCAAAATTCAAAATGGCGGATCCAAGATGGCGGACAAAATTTTTAGCCGAAATTAATAGAAATTACTACTCTTAGCACTACCCAGGAACAACGGCGTGGATGACACCGCGGTCTTCGGCGGTCTCTCGCGGGTTGTTGTTGCCGCGTCTCCGTCTGCGTCCCGTATTGTTGACGTTGCGGTGGTGTCGGGCGACCTCTGCTGCTGTTGCTGCATCGTCTTGCGTCCCTGGTGCCGTGGAAGGGGAACAGAGGATCTGGCCGTGGCTTCTGCGTAGGTTTGGCGACGGCCGCAGGATTGCGATCTGCTGATCGCCCCCTCCCCCCTTCTCTTTCTTTCCTTCACCTCGGTCCAGTCCTCCGGGGGAATCGGGACGTCCTTTATTCATCCCTCACTAGGGGGAGGGGGAGGCTGGGCCCTGGGAACCCCTGTGGCGGCTTCGGCTGCCGCTCTGGTCCTTGCTCGCGTTCTAAACGCGGGTCCCGGGTCCGCCGCCACGTGCGACTGAGTGTCGTCTCCCGGCGATGGTCCCAGGCGCGATCCCGGGAAGCCCTCCTTCCGTTTGCGGGCTTCTGCTCGCCTACGGGCAGCCTCCTGCCTCTTCCGATATCTGTTCTCCCTTCTTCTCGCTTTCCGCTCTTCCGTCATCCTTTGCTTATTAAGGAGGGGAGCTCCCTCTTCGTTATTGGGGGAGTCGGCGTTTTTTGTTGCCCTTCGACTCTGAACCCTGGCAGGAGGGAGGGAACGGGGGGACGGGGACGGGGTTTCTGTTAGCCCCTAGGTCCGCTCGGGTCACCTCCGACTCCAGAGAAGTGGAGGAAAATGTCTCCATCTTATCCTATGTTGCGCCTTTGGCGCCCTTCCTCCTTTTTCGGGACACTTTATGGTTCTTCTCATCCTCTTCTATTTCGGGGAGCGGTAAGTTCCTATTGTCCGGGATCACCGCAGTTTTGCCCCTGATTGCCGGCCTTATGGCTGGATGTTCCTTCTGGTAACCCCGACTGGGGGGATGGGGGTGATCACCGTTGTCTCCGCCATAGGAGTAGCGGGGGTTGTTTCTACCTCCATTGGGTCGCTGATCTGACCTTTCGAAGATGTCGCCGTAGACTTCTTCGCTTCCGCGGAATGCCTTTCCTTCTCCTCTATTATACTCTGCTTCAATATTACGTTTTTGCTAAGGGCATTCCTTAGCGACTTCATCGCTCTCTCTCCTTTGATTCTCTCCTTTTCGGCCTTTGCCTTGGCCGCCCCCACTTCGATTTTCATCGCATTTGTTTTCGCTTCGTGTCTTCCTGCGCCTTGCTAAGCCTCTCGACTCGCTCTCTCCGCCTTCTCACTTCCTCTCCTCACTTCCCGTCCTCTCTCCTGTCCCGTCCGCTCTGTTCCTTAGAATGTCGACCAGTCCCATTGTGAGGGAGG
Organism: Cephalotes varians; assembly: GCA_037157785.1. Classification (NCBI taxonomy): domain Eukaryota; kingdom Metazoa; phylum Arthropoda; class Insecta; order Hymenoptera; family Formicidae; genus Cephalotes; species Cephalotes varians. Next base: position 51,308 of record JANQDE010000403.1, on the reverse strand, counting down.
CAGAAACCTTAAGGGCCTTTGTAGGTCGTCCTTTTAGGTTGCTGCTGATCTTAGAGATGCGGACCACCTCCGCCTGGGCTTCCCTGACCCGGCTTGCGATGTCGGCTGTTGGAGCCACTGTCGTCTCTTCCGCCGTTTCTTCAGGGTCCGATAGATAGGACCGCTTTCCTTTTAAGTATCTCGAAGTTTTCCGCCATGCTAAAGGTGCGGACTTCCCTTTCTAGCCTTAGCTCTCTTTCTCTCTCGTCATTGGCCGCTTTCTTGGCCTCAGCCAATCTTACGTATTCGCCGATAGTCGGGGGGCAGCCCGGTTTCCCGACGCATGCGGCCCTTAGTTGTTCTATGTTGGCCGCACTGGCCAAGGTCCTGGCCGCTGTTCTGGCCTTTTTAGATTTTGGCCCCTCTTTTTTCTTCTTCCTCTGGGTTCTCTCCTCCTCCTCTTCCTCTCTGGAGTCCCTTCGGTCCCCATTTCTCTGGGTGTCCTCGGATCTTCCCTTCCCGGCGCTGCCGCTCGACATTAACTCGATCGTTTGCGTCTGCGCTTTCCTTTTAGTATTTCGCACTTCTATCAACCTTGCGGACATCGGTATGAATTCGTCCGAGCTGAACTCCTCGAACAATCCCATGCTATCGTTCCCGTCCATTGAAGACGTGGAGTCGTCGCTGTTTACGACGCGTCTGCACAGTCGTCGCGTCTGTTCTCCACTCCTTTCTCTTGTCTGTTCCCGGCTCATAGCTCCTGTCTTTATCCCATGGGGGGAGCATGATCTGCACATCCCGGAGGGACCAGGCCTTTGTCCGGTCGTGATCCTGAGGATTTCCTCCTGTCCTCCATCTCTTTGTCCGGCCTAATTTTCGGTCGTCTCAGCCGCTCTGGTCGGCTGTTCCCGGTCCTCGCCTCTTGAGGACTCCTTATCATCTCCTCCCTCCCCCCCCCAAGTCGGAAGGGTCCGATCCCCTTTCTGTCTCTTCGCGGTCACTCGAAGGCATCTCACCTTGCGAGTAATGGCTCTGGCAGACAGGACGCAACAAAACGGCAAAGTGGCAACGTGGTGGCGCGTTGCCGCGTTGTCACGTTGCCGCTTTGCTGATTTGCCGCGTCCTGTTTGCCAGAGCCATAACCCTTCGCAAGCGCATTGATGTCGCACATCCCTGCGGTGCAAGTGTACGCCATACCAGCGATCACCGGTTCCTCCGCACTGCTCGCTGTCAACAGTGCGGACGGCCCGTCGTGGGATTCGCTTTCGCACGACCTCGGGGAACCGGGACAATATCCCCCCCTCTGCCGCTTCCGGACTTCCGAATTCTCGGCCAAAATTTTCTTCTCGCTGTTCATATTCATAGCTTTAAATTTGGTTTTTTGACGAGTGTCCTTCTCGTGCGCCTGCACCCTCTTTAATAATTATACAGGCCGCCGACCCAGGAATACGTCCTGGCGGCTCCGACGACCTGTTGGGGAGATGCGGGCCCCGCCTCGGAAACGTCCGAGCGGCACACCTCCCCCCACTCGGTAAGCAGACTTGCCCACCGAGCCCGCAGGCCCTACCCGGGAATAAGTCCCGGTGGCCCCGCGGCTCCCTACTCGGTGATCACCCTAGTTGGTGACCACCAGGTGACCAGGCCTCGCTTCGGAAACGTCCGAGCGGCCCCGACCACCTCCCCTTGGGGGAGGAGCAGACGGGTCCCGCCTCGGAGTACTTCTGAGCGGCCCACCGCCGCCCTTCATTCGGTGTCCGAAGCCCAAGCCCCGGACGACGAGACCGCCCAGACGTGGACGGCCCGCAAACCGGGGACACGGGACAATCGGCAACGCCTGGGGACGTCCCAGCGGCCTCGCCTTCTATCTCGTCGGCACACTGCTTCGGGGGCCCCCGGGACAGCGCTTCCGTCCTGAGAAAGGCGGACCGCCACCCGGATATTCCGGAAGCAGTTACCGAGGGGCCAAGCCCCAATCCCGAAATACGTTCGAGCGGCCTTGATCTCCTACTCCCTGCAAATCGTCGCTCCGGTTCCCATGACGGCCGGCAGTCGCCCCGAGGGATGACCCGCTTCCCGAGTTTCGGAGATGACGGTTACAGTGTCTCCGGACCCCGCCTCGGAAACGTCCGAGCGGCTCCGGAGACTCACCAACAGCACCCCCCCCCCCACAATGGTGGAGCACCGCCCTCCGGAGGCCTGGGTTCTACCCTCGGCAGGGCCCCATCTCAGGCGACCCGCCTGCGGAAACACCCGCGGGTGTTACGGACAGGGAGCAATCCCCCCTATCGGCGCCGTACCGCCGGGCGTCGTTTGTAGTCAGGGTCGCCTTCCCCTACCGGCGATTGGAAAGTCTAGCATTTCTCACGGAATCGCCGGGCCCCAGTCCGTCGCGGTTTCCCCTCTCCCTCGAGGCGTAACGGAACGTTACGAGTCCCCGAGGATCATTGGGGATATCGCGGCGGACTTGGTAAACACTTAGCCAGGTGAGGCGCAGTCTCCTTTCGTCTTTAGAGTGTTTTTCAACACTCCAAAAACTCCCAGAGACCTTAGCGCCTCTCCCAGAGCTTCCACACCACGTCAAGATGGCTCACCGTTATGGAAGTGAGGCCGAAATACTTTTTCTTTTTTTTTTTATACTGGGGAAATCCTTTATGGACATCCCTCCACCCGCAATGCTCAAGCCCAGACCTAACCGGTCAGGGCGAATGCGGGCTTCGGGGTAGTGTCGGACTCGGTGTGGCGCCATGCTGCGACCAACACCATACCGACTAAAAACCCAGTGTCGCCTTCGGGTCTCTGCCCTTGGGCTGGGGGGGAGAGCGATCTGGAGCATCTGCACGTTTATTCTCTCCCCCCCCGGACCGGCTCGTTTGGACCTCACCTTGGGCACTTAATGTCAATCACCACCACCATGGAGCGATCGCCGGCGGGACCCGGGTCTCGCCCCCCTAGGGGCGGGAGTCGGCTCGCCCGTCCCCATATTTACTAACTGCGAGGGCCGCTCCGGCCCTCGAGCGGGTTGGTGCTGCCGCAGTCCGGGGCACTCCGTAATTGGATGCACCGACCTATCCAGATCGACACCCCGGGCCTCCTCTGCGCGGGGACGCGCCGCCGTCTTAACCGTGGTACCCGAGCGGGTTGTATCCCCGCCTCTCGGTATACCCGGGATTACGACGCTGTCCCTAGCCGCACGGGCTCCTCTGACTCGGCGGTACCATCCCCGGAACTTGGGGCAGCCGCGAAGAAGATCCCCCCCGATGGGATCCCGCCTTGTCGTGGCGGGGGGGCTCACCCGGTTCCGTAACCCCCAGGGTTCCGGGATGGCCGGATCCTCCTAGGAGGATCGGGACATCCCGGACCCGGGATGAAGCGGGCCCGGGGGCCAAGAGGATCCCACCGCGATCGCTCCTCGAACCGCTGCTCCGTCGATCCGCCGGGGCAGTAGTTGGGGTCCAACCCCAACGAGGGCTCGGCGGGGAGGAGTGGCGTTTCGCGGGGCGGCCGCAACGGGCAGGCGGAGCTCGTTAGCCCTGTGTGGGCAGCCCGCCTAGGGGAAGGAAAACCCCGAAATCAAACCAGAGGAAGGTCACCTCGGTAAAAAACCAAATTATGAAGAACTATGGACGGAAAGAAAARTGSAAATAACGGCGGGAAATCGGATGCCCGCAAGCGGCAGGGGGGAGGTACTGTCCCGGCCTCCCCCAGGTCGCGCGATGATCGCAAATCATGCGACGGGCCGAYCGTGCAGTTGCCTGCGAGCTGCACGGTGGAACAAGCTATCGCTGAGAGGAGAAAGGAACCTGGATGGAATGAGAGGKTAGATGCCGGAGTTGAAAYCATGGAGAAACTTCGGAAGGAGGCGGAGAAGGCAAAGGAAGAGGGAGATATGAAGAAACATGATAGGATACAGAAGAAGTTTGAAGAAGAGTTTGTTAGGCTTATTTCTACACAGTCAGGACACTCTTCRGATGAGGATTTAGAGGAAGAAGAGGACGAGATCGAACCATATGTGTTGGATCCTCCAATTAAGAAGATAAGAGCACCGAATGAGGACGAGGCGAATGTGGTATCATCYACWCTCGCGTTGGATTGGAGAATGGTGAGGGACTATGCTGGTATGTACGCTTACCAGCTTATYGAAAAGCTGGTAGCTACGCTGACGGAYAGTGATGGAAACAGGAARGAAGACATCATGTCAGCGGTAATATGCGCTAACATGATTAGGAGCATGTTTGCCCGTAAGGACGAAGAAATCGAACATCTGAAGAAGAAGGTACCGAGTGACGTTATCGGGGATTCGGTACAGAAGACAACTAGGAACGTGGCGGTTCAATGTAACCCATCGATGTCTGAGAAAGGGACGCAGGGGATGTCGGGCCCTGCGGAGATGTCGACGATAGACAGGAATATAGAATGCAGGGTAGGAACATCGGTTCCATTAGATGTAGAAATGGAGGAGGTGACCACGCAAGTAGAGGGATCTCCCAGTGGAGCAGATTACAAAGATATTGAGAAAGGGATAGAGGCTGCAATTTATAAAGTACTGAAAAGAATMGAGGAAGAAAAGAAAACTCCGGAGGACACATCAACATGGTCGAAAGTCCTAGGAAAAAAGAAAGGAAAGAAAAAGATTCCCCAAGGGGAAACAACAGAAGACAAAGGTGCAGACACAAGGAAGAATGAAACAGTTACGGAGAAGAGAAAGAYGAAACCATTTAAGGCCTTGGAGAAAAGGAGGGCTCGCGGTGCGGGAGTAATCCTCGAACTCCAAGGGGGAGGACCCGATGACTATGCAGAGGTCATAAAACAATGTGAGAAGAATATATCACTGGAGGAAATGGGCATTCCCTCTCTGGGAATTAGAAAGACCAGGGGAGGGGGAATGCTATTAGAAGWCASAGGAGATGGAGAYGAAGAGAAAGCCGAACACCTGGCGGAAAAAATTAAGGAGATAATTAAGTCAAGAAGGGGTGCCAAAATATGGCGCCCTTCACGCTTGCAAAGGATAAGAATGACGGGTCTTCCTTTCGGCGTCTCAGCCGAGGAGATTGCGGCGGTAGTTGCGGAAGTCGGGAATGGAGAGCCGGGCAAGATTCGGGTTGGGCCGCGGCGAACAAATGTGTTTGGAGCGGATACGGCCTGGGTAGACTGCCCGACGAGTGTTGCACTGAGGGTGGCAAAGGTGGCGGAGACGGACGGACTCAAATTTGGTTGGGCCCGAGTGGGGGTTTCGTTAACGGAAAGGGAAGCTCCGCGCTGTTTCCGCTGCTTAGCACGGGGACACCTCGGGCGGTGGTGCCCCTCGGAGGTTGACCGGGGGCGCTGCTGCCTGGGGTGTGGAGAGATAGGGCATGCAATTGGGGGGTGTAAAAATAAACCGCGCTGCCCAGTATGCGTCGAGAGGGGTCTTCGGGCCGATCACAGGCCCGGGGACCCCTCGCAATGCAGACCGGTCCCCCCTGGGGCTGCGCGTTGTAGCGCGCCCCGGGGGGGCCCACCCCCCCTCCCGATCCTGGAGAAGGATCGAGAGGGGTGGTGACGAGGAGTGGGACCGCTCCGTCCAGGGGGGCTAAGCCCTCGGGTGGGGCGGTCACGACCCCATCCCCTCGGGACCCCGCGGAGGGGTCCAGAGGGGAGCACGGAAAGGGGAGCCCGGGAGCTTGCCGAGGGGACCCAACGGCGGGTCCCTCCGGCAAGTTCTGGGGCGAGGATCCTACCCCCCCCTCCTCTGACATGGAGGTCGAGGAGGAGGGGGAGGGGTCCTCCAGTAGGAAACGCAAGAGCCAGGAGACCAGGGATTGTTCGGTCGTCCGGGCTCCCCTTCCCATTCCAAAGCAAGTGAATGGTTCCCTCCTCCTGGGGGGGAGGGGGTTCGAGCGGGTAGCTCGAGCCCCTTCCCCACTCCCTCACGGGGGGGGACGGGGCGGCCGTTAGTGGGCGGCCGCCCCGTCAGGTCGGGGTCCGGGACGTCGGCCGGTAGGCGGGCTGCCCGGACCCCCACCACGAGGTAGGAGCGCCGCGGCGCTTGGCTGGGGGCGGGACGGATAGACGTGCAGAAGCCCTAGATCCCGTCCCGCCCCCGCGTAGCCGGAGATAGGCCACTCCCAGGGTTTTAGTGGGTAGGGCCCSTTAARTAGGRCGAGTCCCACATAACCCGCCCAACCGGTCAGGGCTGGGAGTCGGGACCGGACCGGTCAGGACCAAACATTGGTCAGGACCGGGCTGGTCACGACCAGAAAG
>JANQDE010000403.1:3969-18491 GCA_037157785.1 Cephalotes varians | reverse complement strand
TGCAGAAATTCAATCTGAACAGCAGTGCAATGAATTAATTGAATTTCTCCCTTATGAGAAGGCAAMATCAAAAAATGATCATTTATATGCTACAAACAAGTTTAAACAAGAAAAAAGGAGAAAAAGTTCTGTGAGAGATCAGCATAAATTTATAGAACATAATTATTTTTCTAGTTCCGAAAATAGAAAATTTACTGCATGTAAGTCACGTAAAAAGTATATGCATAGTGCACATTGTGGTGTAATGAAAAAACCTATTACTATAAATACTTTGAAGGAAACATTACCTGAAGACGAAAATTACAGATCTGACATTAATCTAAACATGCACGTATTACCTGCACAAATTACTGCAAATCAAATATTATCTACTGCAAGTTTGCCTAATGTAGAATATAAAATACTACAAGAAAAATTAAAAATTGCTGAAAATGAAAGAGATATCTTAAAAAGTAGAGTTAATTATTTAGAAAAAAAAGTCGAAGAAAATACTGCGATAGTTAATAAAATTCTTAATGAAGATCAACAAACAGCAATTTTAARCAGTACTACAAGAKGTTCCAAGTGGTCATATGAAACGATTAGGAAARGACTAAACTTGCATTTTGCATGCGGATCACACGGTTACAATCAGATAATTAAACATGTTGCTCCATTTCCTGYCTTGAGAACTCTAAGAAGTAAGATACAACACATTACATTTGAGCCAGGAATATTTGAAGACGTTTTTGAATATCTGGAGTTAATCGTTCCTTATATTCTACCTACATGGAGAACCTGTGGACTAGTGTTTGACGAAATGGCAATTAAAACGCAGGTCGATTTTGATACAAGTACAAAAACGTATATCGGAAATGTTACATTACCTGSCAATACAAATAAATTAGCGTGTAAGGCTTTACTTTTCCAATTGTTTGGACTTGGTTTTCATTGGAAACAGTATATAGCTTACCACTTCACTTCATCTTATTCAGCGAATGATGCAGTTAAAGAGGTTATTTTAGAAATACTTCAAAAGTGTCATCAAGTAGGTTTAAAARTAATTGTTTTGGTTTGTGATATGGGAARTAGAGGGCTACTCACAAAATTAGGATTTAAAACTACAAAAACAGATATGGTGTATACTGTGACACATCCTTGTGATCCAGAGATCACATTGCAATTGATTCCAGATCCTGTTCATGTATTTAAAAATTTTAAAGAAATGGCTATGGAAAATCAATTTCTTTACTTGCCACAAGATGTTGTAGAACTATACAATTTACCTAATAATGTTGTTGATATGGGTCACATTGAATGGTTAGATACATATCAATCTGAAAATTGCATGGAGATAAAACTTGCGCCTAAATTAAACAAATCAGTGTTAAAACCTAACCATTTCAGTAAAATGAAAGTCAGAAATTCTACTAGCGTTATAAATTACTCCACTGCATCTGCATTATCATTTCTGGTCCAAAAAGGTGATGGACTTCCAGAAATGGAAACAACAGCCTGGTTTATCAAATTAATTAGAGGATGGTTTGACATAATGACCGGCAGAAACCTTTGCCATGCTTTTAGTTTTTACAACCTTCAAAAATATAATGATGCAATAGAACTTCTAAAACTAGTATGTCATGTTTTTAAGAATATGAAAGTTGGATGTGGTTTATGGAAACCATCTCAGACCYATGTAATACTTACCACGGAATCAATGATTCAGCTACAAGATCGTCTTTTAAATGAAGAAAAGTTTGTTTTCTTCTTCCCAGGTCGAGCAAGTCAAGATAGTTTGGAAAATGGTTTTTCAAATATACGTAGARGATGCCCCAAACYAACAGCTCTTCAGTTCAAGTGGAGACTAAGACAGATGTGTATAGCAGATGGAGATTATGCAATACCTACTTCTGGCTATACATATAATGAAACACCTTCTCTTTTAAATATAYTTCTAACTAAATTAAATGAAAAAAAACAAACTGTAGACATACACTGTGATTTCCYTAAATTAAGTGATTGTGAGCCAATGTCACAGAATATACTACCAATATTTTATAAAATGTGTGGATATGTCGTTTTCAAATTGAGGAACTTCATCAAATGTAAAGAGTGTTACCTAAAATTGCAAATTAATTCTGATTTGACATTTACGCCATCCTCTTTGACTGCCTTTGTAGCTATTTCAGATTATACACCTGGAGCTCTAATAAGAGTCAGTAAGGAAGTATTAGATATTCTTGAAGGAGCAGAAAGAATTATATGGAAAGCCAAGTCCAAATTATTACTCTTAGATAAATCTCTAAATGACAGTTTATTATCTCATCTTAATACTGCTTTGGAACATCTTCCCTTAAGCACTTGTCATTATGTCAAAGGCAAATTAATATCTCGATTTATATCGATGCGTCTGAAACAATTATCGATAATTCTAAATACTGCAGAAGATAAAGATAATACATCGTCAGCTTTTGCAAGTAAAACGATGRGAGCAGGAATATTAGCTGATAGATTCAAACAAAAAAAATAGTTATTTTAATAAGATTAAAGCCAAAACTATTATAATATTACGTTGTTTTGTAACATTATTTTTATCTATGTGTTAAAATGCGTTGTTTAAAGTGACAAATAATCTCTGTGATGTTCTTATTGTCCATTATTTGTTAGTATTTTTATTACTTTTAATTAGAATTWAAAAAGTCATTCTTAGTTACTACTGGTTATGTGATGAAATTATCAGTATTTTTCTTTTCTGTTTATAGATGTAACAATATAAGTGTTGTTATCCAATGTATATTTTAAAAATTTTGGTTAAATAAATATCTAATATTTGTTTTGACTAATGAGTTATAAAATATTTTTTCATGATGTTTATAATTAATCTTTTACATTCCTATTGACTAAAAAGTAAAACAATTATTTTATTGTCAAAAATTAYTTTATTACCAAACCGTTATAATATTGAACGTATATACACACATAAAAAGTTTTACTTTCGAAATCCTGAGTAGCTGAAATTATTAATAAATTCTATATAAATAGCATATTTATAATCCTACGAAGTATATACAATTGAAAAATATGTACAAAATTAATCAATATAAGCAGAGCTAGTGCATTATATGAAATCCAAAGGACTTGATATGTGTCAAATCATCTTGTAAACAATTAATTTTTTCTTTTAAATTTTTATTTTCTTGTATAATATTTTGTAACTTTATTTGCATTGCTTCATAGTTCTGTAAGAGCTCCGYATTTGTATTACAGATATTATCGTCTTCCTTTACCGATGCTGCTGTATTAACTGGTTTCTTTAACATTTCCATGTTAATCTCCACAGGAAGTTTCTTTATACAACAATTTTCATTATGAATAAATTYTTTCAAACYTTTTTCTCTTTCTTTTATAGGTTCATCACATTTGCAAAAAAAATTGGGTATTACATCTTTTCTTATAAATTTTTTGTTACCCAGAAGGAATAACGCTRATGGATGGAAATGAACCTAAAATAAGAGATTACAAGTACATTACAAAAAAATATGTCCCACTAAAACACAAACTATCAATAACGTTACATCAACATGTATAATTTTTCAATCAACAATGTAACTGTTACATATATCATATTGCATTTATATTATGGAAAATTATGACATTAATGTCATGTTAATGTTTAATGATATATGAGAGTTGACACTGGATTAGTATACTGTTTTAATATAAAACACTGAAATTCAAACTTYAGTACTAACTTCACACAGTGCAGCYGATTTTGAAGGCATCCAATCKGAGTTTCCAACAGCATTAATCCATTTCTGGCGTATTTTAGGATCTTCGGGAAATTTCACGCAGCAATATCCTTTCTGACTGGAATTGGTACATTTTGGGGCACTGCACCACGGCATTTTTCAATATTCACGATTACAGAAATCTGTAATATAAATTTGTAGTTTCGTTCTATGTACACATAATAGAAAAAGTATGTATACTTCCAAAATACTTAAAAATGCATCACTTACGGAGAACTCTCTCTCTCTCTCTCTCTCTCTCTCTCTCTCTGATTACATTTTCTCTAATCTTCTTTAATCTACTCTTTCCCTTTTTTTCTTTGAAGTATTTAACGTGCACTGATTGTGAGCCAACGTCACGTTGTTTCAGCTACTCGGACACAATCTAACCTTTTCTTGGATCCGTAATAGGCTYTATGGAGCTTTGATCGCCCCATCCAATCAGAGGAGACCGGGTCACGTGAACAGTTTGCCACTCTCTCCCTGAGCGGCTCTCTAGTCCCAACGGGCCAGTCCGGGGGGGGAGATAAGTAGTGCCGTTCGGCTCCAATCCGCTCCCTCCCCCTGCCTTCGGGCAAGGACCTGGAGGCGGTCACTGAGTTTTTAGCGGGTATGGTGATTGGTCGCAGCATGGCGCCACACCGAGTCCCGCACTACCTCGAAGCCCGCGCTCGCCCTGGCCGGTTAGGTCAGGGCTGGAGCAAGCGAGTGGAGGGGTGTGCATAAAGCATTTTCTCAGTATAAAGAAAAAAAAAGGGGGAAATGCTGTTACGCATACCAGCCGGAGGATACGGCCGGTTATGTGGGACTCGCCCTATTTAACGGGCCCTACCCACTAAAACCCCTGGGGGTGTCCGGCGCCTCCCCCGAACGCCGGACCACCTTGCCGTGATGGGGGAGCTCTGCCGGGGCTGTCGGGCCGCCCGTCGGATACGCAGAGTCCTTTTCAGGACTACCGGAGACGACGGGTGGCGCGCGGTCCCGGTAGCTAAGAGTCTGGCCGTGAAGGACAACACGTAAAAACCCGGGCAGGCGTGGGCTCGTGAGTCCTCCTGTGTGGGCAACCCGCCTAGGGGAAGGAAAACCCCGAAATCAAACCCGAGAAAGGACATCTCGTTAAAAAACCAAAAGAAGAATATGGAAAATGAGCACAGGAAAGGAATTGATGTCCGGGAGTTCAGAGGCCCGGGAACGGCAGGGGGGGTACTGTCCCGGCCCCCCCCCCAGGTCGTGTGCGCAGCACGTATCAAGAGACGGGCTACCCACTGTGTTGTCGGCGAGCGGAGTGGGGACAACGGCTATCGCCGAGGAAAGAGATCGGGATAAGGAAGAAGGAATGGAAGTAACATGGGAAGAGAAGGCGAAGGAAAGGGCAGAGACGGGAGCGATTGGAATGGATGAGGGAAGCACCACGTCGGACTGGGAGTGTTCAGACGAGGAGTTTGAGAGGAGATTGGGAAGGGCCATGAAAATCTTTCTCCCAACATGTTTAGGAGAATTTACGGAGAGTGAAGAGAGAAGGATGCATAAACAAATAAGGGAAGATTATAGAGCGTTTAGGAAGGGAGATAAACCCAACTACATGGTAGACTTAATAGTCGACGTTGGAAGGATTGCCTTAAACCCGGAAGAGAGTGACAGTGTGAAAAGGATGAATATAGTTGGGTGCGCTAATACGGCGAAAAAGGTAGTGGAAACTTTTGAAAGGGAAATAAATATGAAGGAGGAAATGATTAAGAGGTACAAGGAAAGGTACATTGACATGGAGAAGAAACATAAGAAAAGGTATATTGATATGGAGAAGAAGTATAAGGAAATGAAAGAGAAATATGAAACAATAGTAAGGAAAGAGACTAAAGAAGAAGAAACACAAACCCCTCCGGAAGTATGTAGAGGAAAGGAGGCTGAAGGGGTAGTGAATAGAGGGAATAGATTAGAAGAGAAAGTGGAGTCCCTTGTTAAGAGAGTGGAGCAGTTGGAGAGAGGGATCCCATGGGTAGAGGAAGATGCTAGTAGAGTAGAAGAAGAAGAAGAAGTCCCGTGGACCAAGGTCCTAGGAAGAAGGAGGAAAATAGAAAGGGAAAAAGAAAGAAGAGAGAAAGCATCGACACAGAGAGAGCAAGAGAAGGAAAGAAGACAGAGGTCAAGAAGCGGAACTAGGCCATTAAGGGCACTAATGAAGAAGCTCCCTAAAGGATCAGGTGTGATGATCGAGATTCAAGGAGGAGGGAGTAAGGATTATCAGGAAGTAATAAAGGAGTGCGAACGAGCGATCTCTTTGGAAGAAATGGGAATTCCTTCGATGGAAATGAGAACTACGAGAGGAGGAGGGATCCTCCTGACTATTCAGGGGGACAAAGAGGAGGAGAAAGCCGAGAAACTGGCTGGCCGAATAAGGAAGATTATAGAAAAGAAGGAGGGGGCGAGGGTCTGGTCCCTTAGAAAAAGGGTCAGACTGCGGCTCACTGGTATTCCACCGGGGATCAAGAAGGAGGATGTTGCGAACATGATCGCAAAAGAAGGAGGGGTAGAAGTTGGGCGGATAGGGGTGGGTCCGCTTCGGACGTTGGCGTCCGGGGCGGGCGCCGCCTGGGTAGACTGTCCGCGGGAAGCGGCGGCGCGAGTGGCGGGGGCCCCCGGGCTTGTCATGGGATGGGCCCGGGTGGGGGTGTCCCCTGTGGAGGGGGGAGCCCCCAATGCTTCCGCTGCTTAGCGCGGGGGCACCTCGGGCGGTGGTGCCCCTCGGACATAGACCGGGGGGCCCATTGCCTGGGATGCGGTAGGGAAGGGCATCGGATCGGGCAGTGTCGGGGTGAGCCGCACTGCCCGGTCTGTGCCCTGAGGGGTCTTCAGGCCGATCATAGGCCTGGGGACCCCTCGAGGTGTCGGCCGGTTCCTCCTGGGACGGACCGCGGAGCGCGGTCTCCCCGGGAGCCTCCGGCTAGGGCCCCTTCCCCTGGCCCCGCAGAGGGGGCTTCGGCGCCTGGGGGGGACTTGTCCCCTCCGGGTGCTGAGGCCCCCTCCTCGCTGGATCTCGGAGAGGGATCCAGCGAGGTGGGTCAGGGCCCTGCGGCCCGTGTTTTAGAAGGGCGTCCCTCGGGCCGACTGTGGGGCGTGGACCTCTCCCCCTCCTCATCCGCAAGTCAGGATGGGGTGGGGCCGAGGGGGGACTGGGGAAGAGGGGGTGAGGCCGGGTTTGGCCAACCCTGGCTGGACCCGGACTTCCCCCTCGGGGGACTCGGGCTCGAGCGAGGACTCGAGCTCGGGTCCCGCCCACGGTCACACTGAGTGGGCGCGGGGTGGCGAGCCTGGTGAACTCGCCGCCCCGCATAGCTGCCGGCCCCCGCCGCAGCCAGCCAGACCACGGGAGGGCTGCTGGGGGACGGCAGCTTAGATCGGTTAGGTTAGGTTAGCTTCGCGGACTTATGTATGTATATTCGGGTTAAGGTCTTTAGATCGCCGGGGGCTGGTCCGGTAGTATTGCAGATGAACAGATCCCGGACCAGCCCCCGTACGGACGGGTTAGGACACCCGGTGAGGTTTTAGTGGGTAGGGCCCGTTAAATAGGGCGAGTCCCACATACCCCCGCCATTAACTGACTCCTCGGTCAGGGCGGGGGATGCGTAAAATGCATTTCCTCATCGAGAACAAAAAAAAAAATGGGGGTGTCCGGCGCAGGCATTGCGAGGGCGGATCGGGATCCAGAGCTTCTGCACTTCTAACCGATCCGCCCTCCGCCGCAGGGAGGCTGCATTGTAGCCTCCCTTCCAACCTTGGTTCTAAGCCGTGGAAGAGGGCATCACTCCTCTTCCACCTTCTCGGGGGGGAGTCGAGGAAGAGAGAGCACATCCTCTCCCCCCCGTTGTAGTGGGGAGGCGGGCAGGACCATCCCTGTGTCCTTCTTCGCCCGCCCCCCATCTCTCCCCCCCCCGGGGGGGCCGAACCCGCTATGAACTTCACGGTTTCAGCCCCCATTCCGGACACCTATTGGTCGCCCTTTTCTGGGCGGCCTTGGAGGGGATGGGACATCGATTGATGTTCCCGCCCCCCCCCCCCCCCTTGTGTCGCTCGTGCGACTGTGCCGGCCAGGGGCCCGCTCATGAAGTTGGCGGGCCCCCGGCCGGCGCGGACATATCTTGACTCCACCCCCCTTCCGKGGGGGGGGGGGGCTTCAGGGTGGCCGGGGAGAGCCAATGAACTCCCCGGCCTCCCTCCCTCTTTTCCTTCTTCCCGACTGAATTGAACGGCCGGGGCCCGCTTATGAACTTCGCGGGACCCCGGCCGTTCTTCCCTCTCTTCTGGATCTCTGTCGCAGTTAGGGGGCGGCGCGGCCGGACTGGTTTCTTTCTCCTTCTCTCTCTCCTCTTCACCGTCCAGCCGTAACCGCCCCCCTCGCTCGACCCTTTCACGGGCCCCGGGGGGGGAGTTATTGGGGCCCGCTATGAACTTCACGGGCCCCTTCCCCCCCCTTCTCGCTTCCGATTTTGGGGCGACGGATGGAGGCCGGAATTACATCTCACGGCGTCCGGCCAACCCCGCCGCCCCCCTACTCTATATGGGCCTAACGTGGGCCCTTGGCTTGGGTGGGCGGTATCTGGCCCCGTCTCCTCTCCACCTCCCTTTCCTGCGGACCCCGCCGTCCTCGTGTCGGCGGGTCCGCTCGTGATCCTCCTTCTGCGAGATTACTTTCTCGCAGAAGTGGATCACCGCCCTCCGGGTCCCGCCGTCCCCCATCAACGCGTCAATTAGCGCAAGGAGCGACAGGTTCCGACCCACCGCGGCCACCATAGCACGGCGCTCGCGCTCCCACGCCTGGCATTCGGCCAGGGTGTGCCACGCCGTGTCATCCGGCGCGCCGCAATAGTGGCACTCCGTCGTGCGATCCCGTCCGATCCGACACAGAAAGGCTCCGAAGCAGCCGTGGCCTGTAAGTATCTGTGTGGTTCGGAACGGGATCCCGTCCCTACCCCGCTCCAGCCATTCCGCCAGGCGGGGCTGGATAGCTGCGACGACCTGCTGGGTCCACGGGTCGACCGTCCGCATTTGGTCGGTCAGCCACTCCTCCAGCATTCGTCGTCGCGCCTGGAGCTTCACCAGTCTCGCGGCCCTGGGAGGCGCATTGGTGTTCGCCTCCCGGAGCTCCCGGATGCGCCTGTATGTATAGGCGTACATCCTAGTCAGGAGCTCCAGCGGGGGGATCCCCGCCAGGGCCGTGGCCACCGCGTACGACGTGGTGCGATAGCCCCGTATCATGCGCTGCCACCCTCCTATGCGCTCTGTGTACGAGCGTTTTGATATAGGGGGTGGCCATCATCTCTGCGGCCCACACTGGGGCCGCGTATAGCGCGAGGCTATGCACCACGTTTGCGTAGAGTCGGCGAGCCCGAGCGTTAGGCCCCCCAAGATTTGGGAGGAGCCTGCTCAGGGCGTTCGCCGCTCTCTCTATACGCGGGGCCAGTCGCTCGAAGTGAGCGACGAAGCTCCAGTCACTATCCAAGGTGAGGCCCAGATATGTCATTGTGGGCCTCACCGGGACGGACACACCGGAGACACGGACGTTTAGTCCCGGAGGGAGAGGCGCCCCTCGGAGGCCTTTGCAAAACATGGCCTCCGTTTTGTGGGGCGCCACCTCCAGGCCCAAGTCTCCGATAATGCGCACGACGGTTGCCAGGGCCTCGTTCGCCCTCGATCCTGCGCTCCCCCAACCGTCCCCGGCCGCCACTACTAGGGTGTCGTCGGCATAACAGTACACCTGGCAGCCGGGTGGAAGGACAGCCCGCGTGAGCACCGCGTTGTACCCCAGGTTCCACAGGTGTGGGCCCAAGACTGACCCCTGGGGCACTCCGCGGCGCACCTCCCTCTCGACCGGGGCGCCATCGTCGCCCCGGAACTCCAGGCTCCGATTCGATAGATAACCCCGAAGGACCTTCCTCAGATACAGGGGTCTCCATGGTGGTAAAGAGCCCTCCCGATTCGGTCCCAAGGCAAGGTGTTAAGTGCGTTGGATATATCCAGTGATACGCAGATAACCACCCCGCCCTCCTGCACGGCCCTTTCCGTAAAGGCACTGACCCGCTGGACCGCATCCACCGTACTGCGGTGTTTGCGGAATCCGTATTGGTGTCCGTGCAGGTCGGGGCCTGTCTCCTCCAAGGTGGTGGACGAGTCGGCCAGCCAAGATGCGCTCGAAGAGTTTGGCCTCCTCGTCCAGGAGACAGATCGGTCGGTAGCCTGAGGGAGAGTCCGCGGGCTTATTCTCCTTCCGGAGGAGGACCAGCTTGGCCCTCCTCCACGGTCGGGGGAACACTCCGCCCCTCAGGCAGTCGTCAAACAACTGCCTGAGGTGGCCCGCGATCACTACGCCCAGGCTCTGCCAGGGACGCCGCTGGGACCGGGCGCTCTCACTCTCGCCCGCATCCTTTTTATGGCGTCCCGGAGCTCCTCATCGGTGACCCCCCACTCGTCCCTCCAGTTCCCCCCGGCAATCAGGGGGGGTTCCTCCCAGGGGCCCACAGTGCCCCCGTCGGCCGGGAAGAGGGACGCGAGAACCCAACTTAACCTTTTTTTTTTCTTTTTTTTTGGTTACGCAGGGGAAATCCTTTATGGATACCCGCCAGCCCCGGGGAGGGCCGACGGGTTATGTGGAACTCCTGGGGCCACCGTAGCACCCCCAGTCTACCCACTAAAACCCCGGCGGGTGGCCTACCTCGCGCATCATTGGGGGCGGGACGGGATGTAGAGCATCTGCACAACTACTGTCCCGCCCCCAGCCAGGCGCCCTAAAGCGCCCCTACTCGTGGTGGGAGCGCTGGCAGCCGACCAGGGTCGACGTCCCGCACCCCCAACCCAACGGGGCAGCGGCCCACCAACCGCCACCCCGTGCCCCCCCGTGGGGGAGCGGGGATGGGGTTCGAGTCACCCGCTCGAACCCCCTCCCCCAAGAGGGGGGAACCAGGACCCCCATTATCTTTGGGCAAATTCCCGGCTCCCCCCTCTCCTCGTCCCCCCTCCTCCAGGACTAACCTCCGGATGGAGGGGGGACCACTGCGGGACGGGGGTCTCCCAGAAAGGGGGAGGCCCCCGTCCCGCAAGTAGGGGAGGCAGGTGGCCTAGGAAACCGACCTTTTCAGGCCAATCTCCCAGGCCCCCCGCCCTTTATAAGCCCCTACTTTTTCTTTTTAACGCCCCTTGTCACCCCCTTCATTGGGATGTGAAGGGGGGTCGCGACCACTCTACACTCCCTGATCGTCGGACCCCTGCGTTTCATCCCCCTCTCGGGTCCCTCCTCCCACTCCACCTGCATGTCGGCGGTGGGGGAGGTGGGACCCCCATCCCTAGGCGCGCCCGAAGGACCCGCAACTGGAGCCGCCTCTATGGCCGTGCCCCCCGGATCCCCTCCGGAGATTTTCCTTCTCCTCCTCGTTCTCCCCCCGGCTTTCCCCTGTGGAATGCCCGGGGGCATGGGTTGCGACCCCCCGGTCCGAGGACTTACCTCCTACGGACTGAGGGGTCACCTTTCTCTTCTTTCTCTCCCCACTCGTCCCCTATCCGGGGTCGGGCGGGGAAGAACGAAACGGTCCAGGAGGGACCAATCTACACTGTGAGGGGTCTCCGGGCCCATGATATAAAGACAAGGGTATGCTCATCCCGTGGTATCCCATTGCGCACATATAGAAAATAGAGGGGATAAGCACGTGACCGTCAACAAATTACGTCACATTTTTGAAGCTTCGAGTGAGTTCGATTAATTCCGGAGCGGTTCGGCTTCATGTAATAACGCACATGTGACTAATCCCTTAATCCGTGCGACGAGGTTATGAGAGTTCACGTTTAACGGCCAGTTTCCGCGAACGATTTTTCCGTTTCGGGTCGAAAGCGTTGAAAAATATCATGGATCTTAACTTCGCAAAAACAAATTTATTTTTAACGAACTGGCGACAATTGTACAAGAGAAAATACAACCGCTGAAATTACCACGTACAATCATTTTGTGCCTTGTTCGTACACGAACATATATTCAACTTCGTGTAATGAATCGACAAATATCTTAACAAAATAGAAATAAACATAAGAAAATGAAAATGATAAAATTTATTAACAATAAAATATGATTTAACAACAATAAAATATGTACTGTGCACTAATCTCTAATCACATCTCTATCGTTTYCTTTTCCTTTATTATCCTTTAAATTTCTTCAATTTTCTTCATCAGTATTTTCAAAGTTACAATTTCTTTCTTAYATTTGTTCAGTTTAAATATAATGAAACATAATTTCTTTTTAAATAATAAAAATCAAAGCTACAGTAAATAAAATCAAGTAATTTAACCATTCTAATTTCCACTGAAATCAATATTTTAATGACATATTTATAATGTCAGCCAATTGCTGAGATTTCATTATTGTAATTTCCTGTTGTATGTAGGATGATTATCATTATGATTCAAAATAATTTTTTAATTAACGAATTACTGATTATATATATGAAAAAATAATTCGCCTTCATATCAATRTCTCTTAACTAAACATTTTGTATCCTGTATAATAGTAAATATTTTTTAATGTTTAAAAAGCAATTTACTTTTATAAATTTTTCTATAAAATGATGTCTATTTCAATGATATCTAATAATGATAGAATAATAACTTTTTATAATGTTTATTTTAAAGATATGATAATAATTTCAATATAACATTATGTGTACTATTAATACATTACTTGACACGTTCTATTCTTCAAATAAACATTTTAATTATAATATTGCAAGGAACGCTATATACTGATAAATAATACATTTGAATTTACCGCAAAACAATGACGTAATTTGGTGACAATTCTGATTGGTCGCTTGACTGTCACGTGATTCATCGTGCGCATAAGCATACCCTTGTCTTTATATCATGCCCGGGCCTATGATCGGCCCGGAGTCCCTTCTCTACACAGATCGGGCAGTGCGGCTTATCGTGGCACTACCCAACCCGATGCCCCTCTCTTCCACACCCCAGGCAGCAGCGCCCCCGGTCCACCGCCGAGGGACACCACCACCCGAGGTGTCCTCTGGCCAGGCAGCGGAAGCACTGCGGGGGGTCCCTTTCAACTAGGTTAACCCCCACCCGGGCCCATCCCATCATGAGCCCGGATGCTCCCGCTGCCCGGATCACCCTCTTCGCGAGTTCGGCCGGACAATCGGCCCAGGCCGTACCCCTCCCGACCCCACTAGTCCTTAGGGGACCGACCCGAACCTCCCCCGGCTTTCCTCTCCCATAATTAGCGACAGCAGTCGCGACCTCGACTGACGTTGCGCCCAGAGGCAGACCCACCAATCTAATCCTCAGTCTTCCGGATGGGTGCCAGACTTTGGCCCCCGCCTTATCCTTTAATACTTCCTTGATGCGGCCAACCAGCCGCTCCGCCTTCTCGTGATCTTCGTTAACTCCCCTTAATTCCATGAGCATTGCTCCTCCTCTAGTTCTTTTAACATCTAGGGAAGGGATTCCCAATTCCTTAAGAGGTATTTCGACCTCACACTTTTTAACTGCCTCGGCATAATCCTTCGGTCTGCCTCCTGGTAACTCTAGGATAACCCCAGCGCACCTAGTCTTCTTCCTTTCACTGGGTTTTTCCTGCCTCCTCTGTACTTCTTCCGTTGGTACTTCCTGTACAATTCTGCCCTCTCTTCGGTCGTCACGAGGACCACTCGTGACTTTGGGGTACTCTTCCTTCTTCTTTTCCCTACTTTTCCTCTTCTCCTCTCCTCGTAGTGCTCTTTTCTCCAGAAATGCCATCCTCTTTGGAGTATCCCAGTAAGACTTTACTGAATATTCCTCTTTCTCCATACTATTATCCACATCCTTTACTATCTTGCCTAAAAATTCTTCCATTCTCTTTATGAACTCCTCTTCATTCTCTTGTGCAGCGGAACCTACTTCTAAGTTGTTTTTATCTACGTCCATAGGCGTTTCCGCCGGTGGCTGACATTGAGTCCCTTGGTCGACAGCTTCTTTGATTTCCTTTGAACTTTTCCCTTCGGCGATTTCCACATATCTCTTTCTCCATCTTTCTGTGTCAATCCTAATCTTGTTAATGACCACCATCATTTTATACGCGCAGCAGGACGCTAGGCTGATATCCTTCTCTCTGAAGCCTTGGGGGTCCGTCAAGGCTTTAGCCAGATCCTCTATTACTTCATAGGCATAAGCCCCTGGATCCTCCGTAATAAGGATCTGATCCCTCGCAACTTGCCATGCGATCAGCTCCTTTTCCCTTTCCGTCGGTAGTCTTAACTCTTCTATGGGAGTCTCAAAATCTCCTAGCTCCTTACTATCGTCGTAATTTTCGGCGATTTCTCGACGAACCTTTGTCTCTAAATCTACTATTTTTCGGCAACCCAACTTAACCTTTTTTGTTAAAGCGGGAAAAATGCTATTACGCACCCCCCTCCACCCCGCACCACTCCCCGACCTAACCGGTCAGGGCGGGCGGAGCTTCGGGGGAGTGTGGGACTCTGCGCCGCGCCATGCTGCGACGGTCGCCATATCTACTAAAAAACCCGCTCTCCTCACTCTGTCATTCACGGGGAGGGTGGCGGAACTTGAGCTAAACAGCACTATTACACCACCCCCCCCGACTAGCCTGTTAGGGCGCCACACGCACGTAGGTTATACGTCAAACATACCTGGGGGGGGCGGGCTTCGCCCGGGAGCCGCGATACGGCGCACTACCCGGGTACATGGCCCGCCCCCGAATTAACTCCA
>JANQDE010000402.1:55717-77999 GCA_037157785.1 Cephalotes varians | reverse complement strand
CCCTCTTTAGATAATTGGCTAGTTTATAAACGCGGAAATATCCAATGTAGAAGGATTTTAAGACGAGAAAAAAGACGCGGCTGGAAACAGCTCTGTTCAGACT
This sequence comes from Cephalotes varians, assembly GCA_037157785.1. Classification (NCBI taxonomy): domain Eukaryota; kingdom Metazoa; phylum Arthropoda; class Insecta; order Hymenoptera; family Formicidae; genus Cephalotes; species Cephalotes varians. Next base: position 77,896 of record JANQDE010000402.1, on the reverse strand, counting down.
TTTCCTTCAAGACCCCCATGGCAGCTCTCTGGAGATTCATTCGAGCTTATAAAAACAAGTCTCTTTCTACCGACAGCTCCTCCCCTGATTTCTCTTCCCGTGTTGAATCGCAGAACTCACTGCTCTCTAAATTATGTCYTCCCTCTTGTCTACACATTTCTTTACCTCCCTTAGACGAGCTTAAACTTTTGGATTCTCCCACGAGTCCATCTACCTGGATTGATAACCCATTTTCCATGATAGAACTCGACGCCTCTATCGGCTCATCTAAAAGAAAATCATCTCCCGGCCTTGATAGAATTGATTATGCTATAATTCGAGCCTTACCCCCCGATCTTCGCACTATTCTCTTAGATATCTTTAATGAGTTGTACAGTCAAGGCTCTTTCCCCCATCCCTGGCGCTCTTCCGTGCTTACACTAGTCCCCAAACCTGACGGCAAGGGGGTTCGCCCCATTGCACTTCTTCCTTGCTTCTTAAGATCTTTGAGAGGATGGTCTATCGAAGGCTGCAATGGACAGCCGAATCTCTTTTCTTCCTGCCGGAATATCAATCCGGATTCCGGAAYTCCCGCTYCTGTATTGACAACCTGGTTACCTTCACCAATCGTATTCATACAGCCTTTCTTCGTAAATCCTCTACGGTGGCCATCTTCTTAGACATTGCTGGTGCGTTCGACAATGTCATCCCTAACATTTTAATTCAAGAGCTCCGCAATCTTGGCTTTCCGGCCTGTTTCTGCAAATTTATAGAGAACCTTCTGCTTGAACGCTYCATATACGTCGTCCAAAACGGCAATCTCGAAGGTCCTTGGATTTCTCATAAAGGTACACCCCAGGGATCAATTCTCAGCCCTCTCCTTTTCAACATTTATCTTAAAAATGTTGGCTCACACATACACAGTGACTCCCACATTCTCCAATACGCGGATGACATYGTACTCTTTTCCTCTAATGAAGATATTTCCACTGCTAGAGATTCCCTCTCTCTCTCTCTAAAGTCGATTTCTCAGTTTCTTACCTCCCTTGGTTTATCTCTCTCTCCAAGCAAGTCCAAATCCATTATATTTTCCAGAAGCCGAAACCTTAWGTACTCTTTCGCCYCCTTCACAATAGACGATACTCAGATTCCGGTTGTAGAACAAGTGAAATTTTTAGGAGTCATCCTYGATAGTAAGTTGAGCGGCRCCGCTCATCTTAGAACYTTACTTGYTAAGGGACACAGAGTAGCTAATATAGTCACTTCTCTCTCTGGAGTCTGGTGGGGGGCTCACCCCTCTCTTCTCCTTTCAATCTATAGATCCGTTTATAGGGGTGCTATTGAGTATGGAGCCCAAATATACAATTTAGCCAAAAATCGGTCCCTATTCCTAAAACTGCAGCGGCAACAATTCCGTATTATTCGTTCGGCTCTTGGGCTTCGTCAGTCTACTCCTATTAGTATTCTTCTCTCTGAGTCTTGCGAGCCTCCTCTCGAGCTTCGTTTCGCCTTGCTTACCTCTAGATTCATCTACAAATCTTTCGCTAGGAACTCCAGCTTAGTGCTTCGCAGTCTGCGGCGCCTTGAGATAGAATCAGGGCACTCCACATCTAATAAACGCATCCAACTGATTAAAAATGTTCCTACTCTCAAGCCTTTTATACTTCAGAAATTTGTCCTCCAATCTATGCACCGATCCATAACCCCTTCCCTTTTTTCATACAATTATCCCGCATTACTTCCTACTCCTCAATATTCCTCTTTTGACCTGCCAAAGACCTCCTCCTGCAATAAAAGGAATAAACGACACTTGCCGGTTAACATCTTCACTGCTGAGCTTCGTTGTAGATTTAAGGAGTTTTCTTCGTCTCTCATCAACGATGGGATTTCGGTCTATACGGACGGTTCCAAGAAGGATACGGACTCTGCCGTGGGAGCTGCCGTGTATTCTCCTGAACTTGGACTGGCCATAAAGCACAAGCTCCCCTCTGATACTACGGTTTTTTCCGCTGAAGCCTGGGGTATCTATCAGGCTCTCATCCTTATCGACAGCTCCTCGAGTTCCTCTGCGGTCATCTTTTCCGACTCTAAAAGTGTCTTGGATGCCCTCTCTTCTCTTTCCCTGAAATCGGGAGCTAATTATCTTATTCCACTTATAAGGGACAAGTTCCACTCCATGACGGCTGACGGTATCTCAATTCATTTCGCCTGGATTCCTTCTCACAAGGGCATCCCTGGTAATGAGCGTGTAGATTCTCTGGCTAAACAGGCTGCTTCCAATGGCAGAAAACCTAAATTCAAAATTCCTTTCACGGACTTCTTTCCCCAAGCACTACAACACATGAAGACCAAATTCTTAGCCCACCTTAAAAATGATTTCCTCACCAAAGGTACCCTTTATTCCTCTTGCTTTTTTCAGCCCGCTCTCTCCAAGCCTTGGTTTTTCCACCTTTCGCTTCCTAGGGAGCAGATTGTCACCCTTTGTAGACTTCGCTCAAACCACTATAATCTTAACTATAGTCTTTTCAGGAAAAATATCGTGGCCTCTTCTGCTTGTCCTTGTGGGGACTCCCGCCAAGACGTCAATCACATCGTCTTTAGATGCCCCCTTACCAGAAACAAATCCYGGAGTTTATTATTATACCTATATCGTAATGATCCYCAAAATTATCCGAATCTCTCTYCCTCTCTTAATAATCCGTCACCTAAGCTCTGTCGACTGCTGACTTCCTTCTTTAAAGCGAATAATCTTCTTATCTAGTTTCAAATCTCCCGCTCCTTTGTTGTCCCCTCCCCTTTGCTCCGGGGCACCATCCGTAYGGTGCTCCGCTCTCAAAATTTCTCTTTCATATACCTACCAGTCTTTGCTCCGCTTTTCAACGCACGGAAATTCCCTATACCACGACATCACTATCTCTACTCCACCGACTCCCTGGCCTATTTGATCCCGCTTCTACAAGGGATCAGGACGATTCACGCGCAGCGCTTCGTGCAGGACGGACGTGTTCGCTCGCGTCTGTGTTGCGTCAGTCAGTGTTCGCTTGACTTTCCGGTAGTTTCAACCGCGGCCTTTTGCCTGCCTCTCGTCGGGCCTAGTTTTCCCGACATCAAGTCGGGACAGTTTATTGTTTATAGCGCGTGCTTCCATTACTGACCGCTCGACAGTAATATAAAAAGTGCCGCGATGCAGGAGGCGGTTGCCTCCTGCTCGGGAGTGCGGGACCTCGATCCCGATCCGGATCCCCCAGATCCTCGCTTTAAACTTCCCTCTGATCCTCCTCTCCCTCTCCCCCGTCGACCATCCTTCGCTCTTGAGCTTTTTGACCGCTTTGAACAGGTAAATTCAGACGAACAGACGGATGACGTCATCATAACCGATATTGCATCAGATTCGCAGTCCATTGTTCCCTCTGTTCTTGTGCATTCTCCTTCTTCTCCCTCTATTCCCCGTGATGATTCAAGAGGTAAATCTGATAGAAAGCGCAGTAGTGAGTTGTCTCTTGCGGATAATACAGTTAATAAGAAAACTTCCTCAGACTACAGCGCTAATTATTCGCCTGCCTCGTCGTCGGGTCTGCCCTCGAAGCCCTCTCCTCCTGCTCGCTCCGTGGACGCTTTCGCGGCAAACTTCAGGTATTGTAGCAGGGATAAGCCCCCTTTCATTGTCCAAGTCCAACCCATCCAGGACTCGGACTCGAGCTCTCTTCACCCATTGCATATAAGTAGGACGCTATCACAAATGTACCCTCGCGCGTTTTTGGAAATAAGGAAAATAGGCCGTAATAGAGTCGTCGCGGAGATGCGCTCTTACGAAGCCGCTAACAGATTGGTGGAAAACAGTTCGCTTGCGGAACATAACCTAAAAGCTTTTATCCCGCTACACCGTATCCTACGAACCGGCATAATTAGAGATGTCCCGCAGGATTATTCCATTGACATGATCAAAGATTCAATATCCTCCCCCATCAAAGTACTGGATATCCACCGACTAAACAGAAGAGTTAAAATTGAAAACGAGGTTAAATATCTCCCCTCCAGAACTATTTGCGTTAAGTTCTCCGGTCAGCTCCTCCCTCAGTTTGTTTATTTAAGCAATTGCAGGCACGCCGTCTCTCCTTTCGTTCCCAAAGCACGTACCTGCTTTTCTTGCTTCAGAATTGGCCACGTTAGCAAATCTTGCAAAAGCAAACCGAGGTGCCTTCTTTGTGGCGAAGCGAAACACACCTCTCCTGATCTTTGTTCCCGCGCCCAGGCCCCTCAAGCCTGTATTAATTGCTCTGGCGACCACTTGGCTACATCTCACCTTTGCCCCCATATCATCAAGCACAAGATGATCTTATCGCTCGCCTCGACCCAAAATATTCCTTATTCAGAAGCCAAGAAATCACTTAATTTCCCATCTCACAGTTACACTTCCTCTCCTGTTTCCGACCCCAGGTACGACTTTGTCAACTTTCCCAACACGCTTAACTCCAGCTCCAAATCCCCACCGTTGTCATTTGAAACGCCCAACAGATTCTTTCCCCTCTCTAGCTCGGAAAACAGCCTATCTAATTCCAGCTCCTCTCCCCCGTCTTCTTACTCATTATCTGCCAAAAAGAGACCTAATTTGATCAATAGCAATCTGTCTGGTGTTTCCAGCCACAGGAAACCATCCCCCCGAGAAATTAACACCCCTCATCCCCCTAGCACTCATGCTCTCTTACCGGCATCCGCCCCTTTTCGATCTGCTCATCAAGACCTTCTAATGTTTCCCAACGGCCGCCCTCTTCCCCTTTCGGGCAACGGAGTTGCTCTTTCTCCCCGTCCTTCCTTCTTGTCCTCTTCTCCTAACCCCTCATTTCCATCCCAACTTAGCTCAACTCTTCCCCCCCCTCATCTTTCCCTTCTCAACAACATTTACCTTCTAATGCACCAAATTTCCTCTCTTCTTCCCTCTCTGTACGATCGTTCCCATAATGAACCTTTTCCGCTTCCTCCTTTTCAAACTGAACCGCTTACCTCCGCTTTTCCGCCTTCCCCCCTCCTTTCGTCATCCTTCCCTCCTCTTTCTCAGCCTCTCCACCTCTCAATCTCTGGAACACAAGGCTCACACCCTCACCCGTAGACAAGAATATTATGGCTCGACCTCCTCTTAACATTATCCATTGGAATTGTCGCGGCGCTCGTAATAAAATTCCAGAAATTCAAAGCATCGCTACCAACGCTCACATTATTTGTCTGCAGGAAACCCTCATTACAGCAACTAATCAGCTTCACATCCCAGGCTTCAATCATGTTGCTCTCATTTCCCGCCCTTCTGGCATTCGTGGCCTTAGTATCTTCATTCGAGATGACTTTCAATTTTCCATCATGGATTGCAATACGTTCGCTACCCCATCCGTTGAAATTCAGGGGATTCGTCTATACTGCCCTCTTAACGAACCCCTTTATATTTTTAACCTATACCGTCATCTTGGTTCTAACATCCCTTTTTCTTTTTACAGAAATCTATTCGGCCTTTCTTCCTTATACAAATACATCATTTTCTTGGGCGATTTCAACGCTCACCACTCCGATTGGCATGCTTCTAGCGTGGACTCTCAAGGCAATAACATCTCCCAGGCCTGTGAAGCCCTCGGTTTGGTGATTATGAATGACGGTTCCCCGACGTTTCTCTCCTCACCCAACCTCGCCTCCACGGTTATTGATCTCACTATCGCTTCCAGAACCCTGGCTCTCATCTCTGATACTGAGACCATGCAAGATTCACACGGTAGTGATCATCTCCCAATTAAAATCGCGATGCGCAATACTTGTCCCTCCTATTTCCGATATTCATATAAATTACGTCTCTCTGCCGTCCAATCCTCTTTATTTCAAGCTCGTCTGCTCCAAAGCGCTTCTAGCATTGAACGCGAACTTTCTTCTCAACCAATCCTCACTCCCATACAAAAATATGAACATTTTTGCGAGCTTCTCAGGGGAATTTTGTCCTCAATTTTCGACACCGGCTATCCCTCCCCCCGTAGAAGTAGAATTACACGCGTTCGAACCCCCGCCCCCTGGTGGAACAACAAATGCGCCGAGGCCACTGAGCACCGTCGCGTCATGTGTCGGATCTACAAATCTAATCCCACATGGGATAATTGGAAAGAGTATAAAAGTAGTATCTCGTCATGCCAGAAAATTTTAAAAAAAGAAAAAAAAGCAGGCTGGCGCGGTCTCTGTTCAAGTTTTTCGCATAAAACTCCTACCTCCGAAATCTGGCGCTTCATAAAGGCATATAAATCTAAAACCCTTTCCAGGGGGCGGCCAGTGATGGACTCCGACTCTGCAACAGCAGCCCAGGATTCTATGATGAGCAAATTATGCCCACCCTCCTGCTTGTACCGTCCTCCTCCCTCCCCGAATTATCCTATTCAAGAAGGCCTCTCCTCTCCGCCCTCCCATGCTTGGATAGATGCCCCCTTTAATCAAATCGAACTCGATATTGCGATAGACTCTTGCAAAAACAATTCCGCACCCGGTCTCGATCAATTTGATTACCAAATAATCCGAACTCTCCCCCCTCTACTACGCTCAACGCTGCTTAACATCTACAACGAGTTGTACGCTGGGGGTTTTTTTCCCGATTCTTGGCGCGATTCCCTAGTGATCTTTCTACCTAAACCAAACGGAAATGGTTTGCGCCCAATAGCTCTTATGTCATGTTTTCTTAAACTTTTGGAGAAAATGATTCACCGAAGGTTTTCTTGGCTTATAGAAACCCAATTCCTCCTCCCCGAATTCCAGGCTGGCTTCCGTTCTTCGCGCTCTTGCGCTGATAATCTGGTCACCCTGACCAATCGCATACAACAGGGATTCCTTAGGAGATCTTCCACCGTTGCAGTCTTCCTCGACATAGCTGGTGCTTTTGACAATGTCATACCCTCTATTCTAGTTGCTGACTTACGTGAGTGCGGCCTCCCTGTCGGGTTCTGTAGGTTTGTTGACAATCTGCTGCGAGCGGAGGATTTTCACGGTTAATAACGGGATACTATTAGACCCTGTAATCACCCATAAAGGCACCCCTCAGGGATCCATTCTTAGCCCTATTTTGTTTAATTTTTACCTTCGTAAAATAGATTCAGCACTTCACCCTGATACGCACATTCTCCAATATGCTGATGATGTGGTCCTCTTCGCGAACCTTCAGAACGCTTCCGATTCTAGTAATTCTATAACCAGTTCCATAGAATCCCTGCACACCTTCCTTAATTCAAGGGGATTAGATCTCGCTCCACACAAGTCTAAGGGCATGATTTTTTCCAGGAGCAGAAATAGTCAGCCTGTTACGTGGAACATTTCGTTGCATGGAGTGGACATTCCCTGGGTTGACTCAATCAGATTTCTAGGCGTCGTCTTGGACGAAAAACTCAACGGCAAAGCTCAGCTCAAATCTCTCATTGTCAAAGGCACTAATGTAGCAAGAATTATTCTCTCCCTATCGGGCACCTGGTGGGGCGCACATCCCTCCCTTCTTCTCTCATTGTATCGCTCGGTCTTTAGAAGTTCTATAGAGTACGGAGCCCAAGTCTTCAGCCCGCTATGCAATCAAGGCTTCTGGACTAAAATACAGCGAATCCAATACCGCATTATCCGGACGGCCTTGGGCCTCCGGCAATCCACTCCCATCTGCGTTCTACTGACAGAGGCGTGTGAACCTCCCCTCAACCTCAGGTTTGAGCTCCTGACTTCCAGATACGTCTACAAAAGTTTCTCAAGAAGGTTCAGCTCACTTGTCAGGTCCCTGCGCCGCTTGGAAATCGCATCTTCCTCCGCTACAAGAACCAAACGTGCTTACCTGATAAGAAATGTTCCTTCCTTCAAGACGTTTATCTTGCAGAAACACACTCTTGACTCCATACACCGTTCGGTTATTCCATCCCCACATGGGTCCCACTTCCTCGCAACCGTCCCTCTGCCTGACTTCCACTCTTTCTGCCTGCCCATAACTGGCTCCAAACCTCCAAGTAAGCGCTATCCTCCTAATCCAAGCCAGAAGGCCGCAATTATCAGGAAGTTCCGTGAATTCTCCTCCCCTCTTGTGGGAGAAGGCATTTCTATCTACACCGACGGTTCGAAAACTGATGACCTTCCGGTCGGCGCGGCAGTCTATTCCCCTGAGCTGAGAATTGCACTTAAACATAAACTCCCCTCAGATACATCCATTTTTTCCGCTGAGGCCTGGGCGTTATACCAGGCTCTCATTCTTATAGAGAGCACGCAGCACAAAAGGGCAACAGTGTTTAGTGATTGTAGGAGCGTCCTGGAGGCTCTCTCCTCCCACCAAAGAAAGAGCAATACCAATTACCTCATTCCTCTCTGTCGCAATAAATTTCACTCCCTTTCCGACTCGAACTGTGTCATCAATCTGGTGTGGGTTCCCTCTCATGTCGGAATCCCCGGCAATGAGAGGGCCGACTCCCTGGCGGGGCAGGCTGCCCTCAACGGCAGGAAACCAAAATTTAAAGTTCCTTGCACGGACTATTGCGCCTTCTCCTCTCGCGTTCTGAGGGAAAAAACGTCAGCCTTCCTTGAAGACAGTTTCCTATCCAAGGGAAAACAGTTTTACTCCCTATATTTCAAAAATAATCCGCCTCCCCAGCCTTGGTTTGCCCGACTCTCCATTCCGAGAGAACAAATAGTCTCGATAACCCGCCTCAGATCCAATCATTACAATTTAAATGCCAGCCTTCACAGAAAGAACATAATCCCGTCAGCTTCATGCGACTGCGGTGACCCCCACCAAGACATTAATCATATCATTTTCTACTGCCCACTGACTCGACCGACGGCATCTCACCTGATATCCTTCCTTCGACGCCTGGGCCCCCTTGCTCCAATCAATATTTTCCCGTTTCTTCAATCGCCATCTCTCAAACTTTGTCGCCTTCTCACCTCCTTTCTGAAGTCTTCTCAAATATTAATATGAACTTCCCTTAATTGTCATCCCCCCTTAATTGACATCCCCCCCTTTACTCCGTCTGGTTACTCCCCCCACGACCAGCTGCTTACTCCGGAGTTACTATCTACACTCTACAGACTCCCTGGCCGTTTTGTTTCCCGTGCGTTTGGGAACACGAGCCATATAACTAAGAAGAAGAAGAAGAAGGGATCAGGAGCCATAAATAACAAGAAGAAGACGGAGATAGGAGCCACTCACGGAAGAAGAAGAAGAAGATTTCGTTGGTATGACAGTTTTCCTAACCTGGATATTCATTAACTTTAACAATTAATAACTCAATTCTTGAGACAGAACGACGCTTTTTTCTTCTCAAACCTTTATTTTTACGCGAAAACGCATTGATTGAGTGTAAATTTATTTAATTTTAAGGTGCGAGATCTAAACTAAATATTTATCAAGATGTTCGAGAAGTATAATCTGCTTCGTCAGGACTTCCTCATTATAGCTGAACCTTTCATTGATAGTAATATCTTGGATCAGCTAAAATGTAATTATGAGTTTGAGATTGATTCAAAACGTAAATTGAGCCAGATTAAGGATCTCAAAATGTTTATAAGATTACTAGAAAAACGGGATATTATGAGCTATAGCAATATAGAGCCATTATGGTATATAGCAAAGAAGTATATTCACAAGCCTGATTTGGAAAAAAAATTACAGGATTATAAAAATTGGCTGGAGACTACACCACTATCTCCTTTATGTTATCAAAGTGATGAAAGTGAGTGTTTTTTTCATTAATTCCATTCCATTTGAATTTTGAAGAATTCATAAGATAATACAGTTTTGATGAGAGTTTTGTTAGGTATAACATAAAATTAATTTGAGAATTCCTAAATATGAAACTGAAGCTAGCAGATGGTCGCGCGCATACACTCAGCAGCACATTGAGCAGCAGTACTCAACGAGGTTTTTGCTCAGAGATTAACACGAAAATGTTTTTTTAAACTGTACAGATGACTTCAATATTCAGAACGTGTGTGCAAAGTTATAAGAAAAGGCCTCTCTTGGAAAAAAATTATTAATAAATTAGTGAAGAGAGAGTTTCCACGTTTGTTTAAAGATAATTTTTTAATAATTTTTTTTTTTTAAGAGGAGCCTTTTTCTTAAACTATACAAATGACTTCCTAATACTATCCAGAACGTATGTACAAAGTTATAAAAAAAGACCCCTCTTGGAAGAAAAGTTATTAAAAAGTTCCATATAATAACATATTTTCAAATGCAGTCTGTAAGTTTTGGGTATCATATATATTTTTTACCATAGTCTTTTTGTTGAACCTGAAATGTCACTTTGTAAGACCGTTCTCAAGTTGCATATAACGTTTGTTTTGAAATTATCTGCTTAAAACAATTTTTTTACTCAATAGATGCAAAAACCTCAAGCACCACTGCTTGAGCGTGTGTCGTCTGCCAAGTCTGTCTGCTAGCTTCAGCTTCACTTTCTAGATTAAGAATAATGTAAAAGTAAAAATTATAAAAGCTTTGAAAATATGTACATCTGCAGTTTACTGATATTCTGGCAATATAACTTTATTTATTACAAATATATTGAAACAGTTTGATAATATGGAGCTATCTCTCTATAAACAGCCTTGGAATCATCACCAGCATCAGAGTCTACAGTCTCAGAGTGTACATGCAATTCTATGCATAATTTATCTCAGTTGTCAACAGAAAGCTCAGCTAAATTATCAAGCAATAGTGCACAAACATTACATTGTAATCCTGTACACAATGGTATACAAACATTACACTGTAATCCTGAGCAAGAAGAACAATATCTTTATAAAAAGAGAAAATTATTACAAGAAACAGGTATTTTTAAGATCTTAAGGGTCGGCAGGAGTGACAAGTCAATTCTAAATTCATTATCTGTTCCTTATTCACAATTTAGATACACATTTATCTGATATAATCAATCATATATCTATTTTGTCTCGGTGAAGAAATATTTTGATATATAATTTACAAATATTTGCTCAGACTTTTTTATTTCTTACAAAAGTTGCTGAAAAGTCAGCTTTTACAATTTTGCTCTTAATCCTTTGAGTGCTATAGACACATATGCATCCGACGAAAGCTATCGGTGAAGACTGGGCGCATATATGCGTTTGTCAATCTTTTCGATCTCCCACGTACTGCAATTCACAATTATCAGGATATGAGACGAATACATGTGCGTTTCTTAGCAACAATAGTGAACAAAAAAAATAAAAATCCATTTATCAATTATCTGCTCCAGTGTTAAGCCGATATTTCATGTATCGTACGACCAGGTCTTTCAAGCCTTTGTTGATTGGCTACAGGACAGAGAGATCCGACAATCTCTCTATCCTACAGCGAATCAACAAGCTTGAAAGACCTTGTCGTACGATACATGAAATATCGGCCTTAGACGAGACACTTTCACACATGCGCATTCAATGCAATGTATTAATGTCAAACTTATAAAGGTTCTCAAAGATCCTACTTCTTTAAAAATTAGATAAAAAAATTTTTTTAAATAAACTTAAGTTTTTACAAAATATTTAAACAATTTTAATTTTATCAATTTATATAAAAGTTTCATTTTTGCGAAATAAATCTAGTGTAGATATAAAGTATTTATGTGATTTAAAAATGAATATTTTGCTGTTTAAATATAAGGGTGAATTCGAATTTTGTGCAGTCACTGCTGCAGAAGGTATCATTTTATCTTTGTTTATGTCCAATGAACAATGAAGATAAAATGATACTCTCTGCAGCAGTGACTGCATAAACGAATTCACCCTAAGGTTAAAATATAAGTTTAAAGTTTTCTATATTTATTAAATTCAAATATTCAGATTCATTAATATATTTTTAAATTAAGATATTTTTTTAATTTTAATGTTTCTAATAAAATAATTTATGCTTGAAAATAACTTTCTTGCATTATTTAATTTGGCATAACTGGCGAAAAATTATAATTATAACTTAGTTGTACCTTGTATAATCAATCAACAGAGTTCACACTAGCAAAAAAGTATTTCGTCTCCGCGACCGCTAGCCGCATGCCGTCCACACGGAACGCTTTGGCTGAGAGTATTCAGCACTCAAAGAGTTAAAAATATAATAAATGAGATTATTTGCTCGCTGTACAAATATAATTAAATTCCAAATTTTGTCTCATAAAAGCAATATTTTGTCATAAGTATTTTGTTTATAGTTCTTCAGCTATAAAAGCTGCGAAATCGCTTAGTTGCTAAAGAGCCGGATTTTACAATTGGTTCTTAAAACATTACTATATGTAAATAAGATTATTTGCATAGTGCAAATCGAGTGAGATCAGAATTTCTTATTTTACCTTTTTTTTTTAAAAAAATCGTTTAGAAAGGTGCAGGCAATTCTGACAAATATCGCAATATTAAGATTGCAATATTTTAGCCATAATTTAATAGAAATTTTTAACAGATATCTTCATAATCTCTTCTGCCAATTCTTTAAGTTATATTTTCATTTTTTTGTAGTGTTTTTTTATCGCAGAATTCGAAAAAAATTTTTTCGCGATTCATATAGAGCAATCCAAGATGTAACTTCTGGCGTTAATCTTTCGTGCTAAATAATTTTCGTAAATAATTTTTCAAATTTATTTTTTTTGGTCAATCTTGAAGCTAGAAGATTCGATAACGTTTCAAATGGTAACTTATAGTCTAATCATCGAATCTGGTGCTAACTTCATTTGGACCAAATGAATCCTTTCTTATGAAACTGACACGCGCGCGCGCGCACACATATATATGTGTGTGTTTTTTTTTTTTTAAGTAATGTTACAAGTCAAGGACAGGCTGGGTCGATCTTGGCGAGACGTAGCTAGACATTTGGGTATCAGAGAATGTGAAATTGATGCTGTACAAAGTAAATATCCTTATGATTTGAAAGAGCAAAGCTGTGAGGTAAGATATTGCATTTATAAAAAAAAGATTTAAATATATATATGTATATAGCTAGACATCTAAAACATAAACTTTATTATTAACTTGATAAATGATTGATATAATTTCTGTTTGTAGATTCTAAAAATTTATATGTCGCAATCCGACACAGAGCAATGGGCTATAAATTTAATACGTGCCTTAGAAAAAGGAAGACGGAGAGATCTTAAGGAACTTGTAGAGGAATTATTATTGAAAAATCAAGATCTTTTTAAGCAAATCTTTCATTAGTGTTTATTATTCAGAGAGTATATTATTTTCTGAATTTGCATCTTAACTTATCCCATTTATCAATCAATGTGACATAATTTTTAACAGAAAATAATTCGATGATGTAAATAATTTATATAGAAGTTATAAGTGATATAAAGGTATGGAAGCATATGTATAGTACATACCCTTTTTGATATTTATAAAAAAATCTTGAGTATAATTGTAGTTTGCGCTTTACTACTGTACAGAAGTATTACAAGGATTTATTTGTTGAAAAATGAGGTTGCACAAATTACATCTAAGCATATAAATGTATCTTAATCATACAGTCATATTATTAGCTGCAGAAAAAATACAGCAGCCCATGCATATCTTATAATATAAGTTATATCTATAAGCTATATTTATATTCCTTAAATTTTTTAATATTGATAATAAATTCATCTATTTCACTTTAACATACAATTTATTAATCTTTATTTAGTCATTATTAGCTGTGTACAGCAAGAAAAGCAGCTTAATAAGCGCTTTACATCGATTGGATTATATTTTTAAATCTAGAGAAATGGTCCTATCTCAGTTTAGAAAGTATAATCCAATCAGCACAAAGCGCTTACCAAGTTGGTTTTTTTGCTAAACACAAGCATTGCGAAAACATAACTACAACGATGGTGTAACATGCTTTTGAAAACAAAATTTTATTAATTTTTTTTTTATCATAATGCAAAGATATATTTTCACACAATTGTATCATTAATATCTTATGCGGTGATTTTTGACAATTTATTTGACAATATTTTGACAAAATATTTTAATGAACAACTCAAGGGTGATATCATGAATTTAATGATATTTAAAGTGTATAAGTATTTTTTGTTTGACTTCCGGCTTTAACCATGGTATCTTTATGTACCTGGTATCCCATAGTCGTTTTAGATGTTATTCTTAGTCTTTCCTTCAGTTTCCGACTAAAATCACAAAGTTTTATATTGGCAAGCATAAAAATTCAAAGGATACAAAAAAAAAGAGTCAAAACTTGATTTCTTACCCAATTTCCATAACACTATCCGCACAATCTGCATTTGATGTCCAGACACCAAGTTTGTCTCCTTTTGTTCTGACATTTACTACAGCTCCACAGACGTCGTCGGAATATTCATTGAAAGCTTCCCCGATCATACAGAGCAGAATTTCTAACCAAAAATTATCTAGATCTGTAGCTCTTTGCTTTTTGTCTAGATTTATTAGCCATCGTCCGCCACATTTGTTCTGATCATCCTCCCACATAGGCCGAATTCCTTGCTTAAACATGCTATAGTCACAACCTTGCCTTAATTCAGAAGCTGTCTTTATGTGGTTGTACAAGCTGCACATAACAAAAAAGATTTTTTCTTTCGCTGTTATTCATGTTCCACAATTCTTAGATCTCTGATGTATTTTTCACATGCCAAAGAAGAAAGAAGGGAAAGAAAAAAGAGAAAAACAAATACCTCCAGAAATCCTCAGCTGTATCGAAGCTTGTTATTTCCCGTTGACTCTCTTCCCACGATTTATTCCTATCGGGCTCATAATACCATAGGGTCCAGGTGTTTTGCAGCGGATGCTTGATTAAATATTCGGGCGGGAACTCGCCGGTGCTCGTTACTTCCGTATTCTGCTTCCGATCGATTTCCTGGAAAGAGTTTATATCATGTTTACCTGACATCAGGCGGAATCGCGTCAGGATTGCGTCAACTCGGCAATTACGGGCGACCTTATGCGTGGTCGCGCTAACCTGTACGACGGATCGCGTGTGCATCGTTTCGCCGGTCGATTTCACCGCTTCTCGCAATCTCACCCCGCGGTATTTCTGATGTTAATAGCGATTATTTATAGATCGATAAGGGTGACCGACGCGATGGAACACTTTTACCGAACATAAAAGTGTCGCGGACCTCGCGGTTCTAACACACTTTCTACAGAGAACATTCAATAATGTGAAGAGGATGAGGGACGCGGAGGGAGGATATGGAAAGATACGAAAATGATCGCCGGGAGAAAATTGTCATCGCATGAGAGCAGGACGTCCGTTCTCGCCGCTATCTACGGGTGGAATCAGCGTTCTTGCACGACGCAATCCGCTATGCGCCTCGCTGAAATACCTCGATTTCTTCCGAAATACTCGTAGCCATGTCACTCGTGGTCACTATACTCGCTCGGCGCTCCTACTCGCTCCGTTGAAACCATAAATTGGCAGCGAGGCATCTGTATCTGTTCGCAGCGCCCCCATTGGCGCTCTACCCGTTTCGTATCATCCTTCGGAACTTCGAACAAACTCGGCAAAAAACAAACGAGCCTACACGTTAAGGCCGATATTTCATGTGTCGTACGATAAGGTCTTTCAAGCTTGTTGATTGGCTGTAGGATAGAGAGGTTGTCGGATCTCTCTGTCCTGTAGCCAATTAACAGGCTTGAAAGACCTTGTCGTACGACACATGAAATCTCGACCTAAGGCCGTAACTTGCGTGAGCGTAACTTGCATCAGCCAATCAAATCATCTCTGCTACCATACACAAGAGGTCTGTTCTTTATTCCTGCACTCTCTGAACTGGTACACACCGTGCAATAAGTTGAAGTGAAGTATAAACATATGTTTACTTCACTTCAACTTATTGCACTATGTGTACCAGTTCAGAGAGTGCAGTAATAAAAAACAAACCTATGATTTGAGTCTGGCAGCTGAGACGATTTGATTGGCTAACGTTTCGTTACTTACGCTCCATGGGGAGCCAGCCTTATGCGTGGTCTACAATGAGCAGTAGCAGTATGGATGAGGCTGTAAGAGTAAGAAATTAACCAATCACAGTCTAATGTAAGAAGAATAGTTGATTGTGATTGGTTAATTTCTTACTCTTACAGCCTCATCCATACTGCTACTGCTCATTGTAGACCACGCATTAAAGCTATGGCACACAAAAAACTTAAGCAGTAAAACTTAAGCAATAAGTGAATCAGCCAATCACAGTCAAGAATTTAAGACAAAACGTAAGTGATAGCAAATCAAAACTTAAGCGTCGTCTACAATGAGCAGTAGCAATATGGATGAGGCTGTAAGAGTAAGAAATTGACCAATCAACTATTCTTCTTATATTCGACTGTGATTGGTCAATTTCTTACTCTTACAGCCTCATTCATACTGCTACTGCTCATTGTAGACGACGCTTTAGATTTCCTTACAGCGGTGTCTACAATGAGAATTTAAGCCTTAAGTCGCAAGAAATTGACCAATCATAGTCGATTATTCTCTTCATATTCGATTGTGATTGGTCAATTTCTTACGATTTAAGGCTTAAAATCTCATTGTAGACATCGCTTACTGCAGGCCTATTCTCTAACTTTACGACAGTGTCGCTATCGTTACGTAACGACGATTATCGCTTGCGTAAACGATGCTGTAACGATAAAACTATTCTGTAACTTGAGCTAACGATACAAAACGAAATTTCGATGTCGTTATCAAAACGAGTATATCCGAGTTGATATAACTCCACCACTAATCTTCTTAACCAATCATATCGCTTCTTTAACGTATGTTTCTGATGAATTTAAGAACATGTTTTATAAAATTGCTAATATTACATCGCGTAACAATTTATTGTTTTTTCTTAAGTCTCCTATTTGTTATATTTGTCCTATTGGTTTTCGACTGGTGTCTGATAACTATCATTAGCCAAAAAATTGATTACCACTAAAATTTTAATTTCTGGGGGCAAACCACTTATATGTTCTCCTTACAAATATAGGCCAGTATTCATAGTCGATTCTTATTTTAAGATTGTCTTAAGTAATATCCTAAGTCGCTAATACGGCTCTGTGATTGGCTTATGACATCTTAAGACTGTACTTAAGATGATCTTAAATATAAGATCCGACTATGAATACCGGCCATAGTCTTAATATATTTGCGATATCCATTGCTAGATCCCGACTAATTCTTAAATATGTAAGAAAATTATCATGTGGCAATTCAAATGAATTCTGTGTTATAATCTTCTTTCCAATTCATAATTAATTCTCCATGCTCTTTGTTGAAGAATAAGTAAATTCCATGCCAAATAGGCTTCAACCATGTTAGCTATAAAGTAAAATAGATATAAATAAATATATAAATCAACACAAAAATTCCTTATTAAAAATACGTATGTTTTTTGTAATTTTGAGATATTTTTTAGATATTTATTTAGAACATAAACTCTTAAAATTAATTTAATTTACATTACTCCACTGAAGTAATATTGAATAAATATTTAGTTTAACCCGTTTCACTTAAATTTCATTAAAACACTTGATCACACTTATCTTGGTTATAATAGTTTATGAAGCTTATAAAACTTATAGCAATGTTCGAGCTACTTCAATTCACTATAAAACTCCAAAATTACGAATTGATTATAGGGTGCTTACGACAAATAATCGGATCACTGATCGGATCGAGCAGTGATACTCATTCAATAACTTTCTAAATTCCCCTAGAATGTAGGAAAAATTCGGAATTCAGATCCGTGCTGTCTCAGCAGTGATCGGGTTAGATTAGCAGCATCCATCGAACAAATGAGTAAACCGAATATATTTCCGTATAGAATCTAAAAATTGTAATAACAATATTGAAGAAGAATACATAGTTATTGCTCTAATAATTAATGTCGCTGTTTCTCTTATTAAYRTAYATTAATAACCAAATRTTTTGTAATATAAAATTGTAGAAGRAAAACAAAAATACTATTATAAATCCTAACCTTACTTTATTTTAATCTTTTGTTTAAGCAAAGTCAAATGAAATATTTACATAAATAACTTTAATGCTAGTGTAAGAAATCGGCAGCGCGGTGGCGCCACTTCCCGGGCGAGCCGGTAAGCTGCGCGCTCTCGCGCTGACAGCGGCCGAACTCGCGGAATCGGCAGCAAATCCGGAGCGCCCACGCGCTGGCGAATCCGGAGCGACCGGCACTTCAAATTAATGTCACTCGTTAGTAGAACGGCATGCTGTGAACAGGTGTCAGCGAGTCAGTGTGTGAAGTAAAGCGTTTAATAAATCAAGTGTAGAGACAGTGTGAATARTTATCTAATAAAATCAGTTTATTGCTCTATTAAATAAAAGAGTAGTGATTATCCTATCCTTTATATAAGAAGGGTAAGTGAAGTGTCGGAGTTGACACGGGAAGTTGAAGAAACCAAGAGAATCGTTAACGGTCTGATTCCATTCCGATATCACTCGATTTCTTCGTAAAGAAGACGGGTTTTGAATCGTGTTTAAAGAAGCGTTTATTGGAAGTTTCGCCCATAAAATTCGAGTAGTTTTACACTAGGTTAAAAAACTCCGAATCTACGAAATTATGAATCCGCGTGAAGATATAGGGCAAAATCAATTTAGTATGTATACTATAAAATTGAAAATTATTTAGTTATTATTATGTTTCATTTATATTTTCATATATATATACATATATATATATAAAATATATAATTTCGTAATAATAAAGTAAGATTAGGATTTATAATAGTATTTTTGTTTTCCTTCTACAATTTTATATTACAAAACATTTGGTTATTAATATACGTTAATAAGAGAAACAGTGACATTAATTATTAGAGCAATAATTACGTATTCTTCTTTTGGGTGACCTCCGTTTGGACACGAATCGATTGAACACGAGCCACTCACAGCGCTTGAACAGTGGAAAGCCTCTAGGCACCGGTCGCTGTGGTTGGTGGTGTCCAATTGGTCCGTGTCCAAACGAGCTCCTCTCCTGCTTAATCTAGCCCGATCACTGCTGAGACAGCACGGATCTGGATTCCGGATTTTTCCTAGATTCTAGGGGAATTTAGAAAGTTATTGAATGAGAGTGCTGTCCCATGTACACGGAATCGGAACGACGGAACGGATTTCTTACTAGAAAATTGAGTTCACTACGATTCCGTTCCGTTAGAAATTTCTCTACCCGTCCCATGTAACCGGAATTGAACTAAAACGGAACGGAATGTCGCCTCGGTCGCAAGTTAATTTGCTAAATTTAATTGATATTTCATTATTTTAATGCAATTAAAGCAGTAATATGCATAATTGTGCAATTATCTATAATTACCTATAACATAACTTTGAATACTCAAAAATACCGAATTATAAGAGTGAAATATATTTTGTTACCAAAATTCCATTCCGTTCCGACTACATGGGACTCCGAGAGAAAATTCTTACGGAACGAAATGGCATGTTCAGCTGAGTTGGTTGAATCTAAAAATTGAAACGAATATTCGAAACAGAAACTTTTTTGTAAATCTATATCGCGATGGATGAAGAAGTAGTGTTATTACTAATGTTAAAATTATTACGAGATGCAAGAAATATGTCAAGTTGGCGTGCTATTCCTGCATTTAAGAGAGTGCGAAAATTGTATTTCGCTTATAACGTTTTATTGCAACAGCAGAAATATATAAGAAAACGAAAATTTTGGGTACGGCCAATGTTTACACAAAGAATGAGGCGTCTTCAAGGCGCAAGTGACAATTTRATCATTGAAATGTATTCCGTTCCGGTGGTCCGATAGAGTAGAGAAACTTCTTACGGAACGGAATGCTAGTGAATTTATTTCTAATAAAAAATCCGTTCCGTCGTTCCGATTCCGTGTACATGGGACAGCACCCTAAGTATCACTGCTCGATCCGATCAGTGATCCGATTATTTGTCGTAAGCACCTTAAAGACCTTACAACCTTAGATGCTCTCTCTCGGATCACACTTATTCATAGGATCGCGCACATTCCAGTATTATTATATTTCAGTGAATAACACGAACTTCCTTCTCTGTCTATCAAAGCCAATCAGATGGGAGCTTGATTGACTTTGATAGATAGAGAAAGAAGTTCATGCTATTATCTGCCTCTCACTCCACGGGTGTCTCTATCCCCACCACCTCAATCAGCGGTCCAGGGCTGCGTTCGAAAACTGTATCGAGTTATGCAGAATATTATCTATCTTTATCGTTTATTAAACGTAAAAACAAAGATAGAACGACACTTGCGTTTCGAGTCTTGTATCTTTGTGTACTTGGGTGAAGTTTTCGAACGCAGTCCAGAAAAATCTATTTACAATTTAATTAAATCTATTTACAATTTAATTTTTAACAATAAAAATATTTTTTTTCTCACCATTTAAATATTGCGAGTCTTCAGAAATTTCCTGTGGAATATTTGTGCAAACACTTATTACTTCTGGAATTGCTGATAAAACTGAATCATTTCCTCGCTCAAGTTCTTCCAGAAAATTCTATAGAAAAATGAATACATTCGTAACAAGCAATTACTACTTCATCTATGTGTATAAGTAATATATGTATATATGACACACACACACACACACACACATGCGCGCGCGCGCATGCACAAACAACTTTAAAGGTTTATCAAAATTACCTCCTCTTCAGGAATATTCTCTGCGCAATGTTTACTTCCTTCGACATACTCGTCTCCTATTATTCCAATTACACGTAATTCAAATTCCGTTAATTTTGATTGGGAAATAGCTTTATCCCCAGTTAACATCTTTGCCTTTCGCAATTCTTTTGCTTTCTTAGAAGTGCGACTTTTTAAATCTCTCCAAACCTTAAACATATAAATGAATATGTTACTATACACAATTCGCAAGGCTTTATGCTTGTATTAAATATATGCAATTGCTAATACCACTTGCCATTGTTCTACAGTTTTTGTCGCTCCTTGTAAGGAATTTAATTCGTTTGCTAATTCCGTCCATTTCTTTTGAGCTTCTTCTTTTCCATGTAGAGCATGAAATCTTCCTTCCGCGAGATCTTGTTTATATTTAAAAAATCTATCATTTTTGTTAATTGTAACAGTGATGCTCTTGAAGTTCTTGCTTTTCTGCTGTAAAATATAAGTCTAATTATTTATCATATTATTATTTTATTATATAAATATTTATTATAAAATAATACATACGTGTGTAACATTTTTTCTTGTTTAAGCTATTTGTATTCAAATTGAAATGCACAAATTAAATTGAATTGAATATCTAAGTTTCCAACGTTTCTTGTCTAAATTCCCTCGAAAGTTACTAGATTTTAACTACTTAAAATCTGGCAACGTTGCATCTTTATCGAATTATTTCGATGAGTATATAACGATTTTTGCATCGATTATAATCGTTCAAGCCATATTACAGAATCATCTCCAATCACGATTATCGATCACACAAGTGATAATTATCGATAATTAACGATAACGATTGTCGTCGTTAAGGAGTTACGGAATCCCGGCACAGGTCTCCATGTCGATGGATTTATCTCACGAATCTTGCAACTGATTGCGCATGCGTTAGGAAAACGGTCCGTCTAGCAACATGGGTCGCGTTCAGCCACAGATGTCTATACTACTACTAGATCGCTAACTTCGGCAAACAAGGTGAGGCTGGCAGGATATCCGGTTTCGGCCATGACAACCTACAACAAAATGGCTGCTCCCGCTATTATGTGAAATATATATCGTTCTTTTATGTTATTGAAGTCCATATATTCTGGACTTCAATGTTGTTGTTGTTTATGTGTATATATATATGTAATAATAAAACAGTAACATTATAGTAAAATATACATTTATTAAGAAAATTGCAATACAATAGTAAATATTAAGTACAAATATTAGGTATTATTAAATAATATTAATGGATAATTTTTGCCGTTTACTTACGGGATTGATGACATCTTTAGTTAAAAATTTTGAATATGCATATAGTCTTATTGTTAAATATTTTCGACAAATCATAGTTATTAATTGTAGACGATGTCGCGTATCTATTCTTATTTCAAATCCTTCGTAGCAATCATTATTGTTATACATCATTATTTAATGGATATCTGCGTGTTACTCACGACATGATCTGAGAATATGCAGTTTTACTTAGTAATTGTTTCTCTTGTAATGACTGTATTCCCTTATAGTGACGAAATTCTATTTCGGTTGCATTAACAATTTTGTACACATGATTAGATGC
>JANQDE010000402.1:11577-55617 GCA_037157785.1 Cephalotes varians | reverse complement strand
TACAATATTTATACTGTTTACTTACATAACCTTAAAATATTTCAACTTCGAAGTATAAATAAATATCTCCTCCTTACCGAAATAAATGAAATCCATCTTTTGTGGTATTTTTACACTGTGGAATGCAACAAGAGCTCGGTATGTTTATACAGTGATGTTACGTTTACGATGTTACTTTTTTACTTTAACTGTATCACTACACCGAGTAGCACATTCGCGTACTAATCATACTGTCATACACGCACCGCCGCCATTTTGTTGTAGGTTGTTATGGTCGAAACCGGATATCCTGCCAGCCTCAGTTTTTCCATATCCCACAGTCTCAAGTTAGCGATCTAGTAGTAGTATAGACATCTGTGCGTTCAGCAGACTCAACTGTTGCGGAGCGGATCCGTGAGCGCTCGCTGCTATTGGTGTATTCTTCTAGATCATCCAATAGCATCGAGCGCTCACGGATCCGCTCCGCAACAGTTGAGTCTGCTGAACACGACCATTGTTCTCCGTGGTTACGTTTGTCATGCTCGCGTTACAATGTGTTTACGGATTCACGCGCCGATTCACGCGCCGCGTCTCGCGCAGTACGGACGTGCGTCACGACTCGCATTCGGATTGCATCAGCTTGGTTCAATCGCTTGCTTGCAGTTTCGCGAGTGTGTGCGAGTATTAACCCGAACTATCATCGGATTATCCGTTTCTCGGTATCGAACCGAGACTATATTGCAGTACCCTCGCGTGTTTCACTCCTTGCGCGTCGCATAGTAAGAGTGTCACGATACAGGAGGCATCTGCCCGGGAGTGCGGGATGTAAATCCCAATCCGGATCCCCCGAATTCCTGTTCGAATCCTTCCTCGAATTTTCCCCTTCCCCTTCCTCATCGTTCGTCGATCGCCCTGGAACTTTTCGACCGTTTTGAACGCGTCAATTCTGATGAAATTACTGATGACGTCACCATGACCGAAGTTGCGTCAGACCTCCCATACCTACCGTTTCCTTTGTTCCAGAACACTCTTCCTCTCCCGTTTTGAATCCCCGTGATGAGCAACGCGAGAAAACAGAAAAGAAGCGTAGTGGTGAGCCTTTGCCAGCAGATATTTTAGCTAACAAGAAAATCTCCGCGGAAAGTAGCGAAAGTAGAGTTTCTGTTTTGCCATCGGATTCGTCTGCGAAGCCTTCCCTCCCAAATCGTCCCAGCGAGGATTACGCTGCGTCCTTCAGGTATTGTAGTAAAGACAAACCTCCCTATCTGGTACAGATTCAACCGGTGCATGACACAGATTCCACCTCTTTCCATCCCTTACACATAAGTAGAACGCTCTCCCAAATCTTCCCCAGGGAGATTCTCGAGATTAGAAAGATAGGTCGCAATAGGATAACTGTAGAGATGCGTACCTATGAAGCAGCGAATAGACTAGTAGAAAACAAATCGCTTAAAGACTGCAACCTCAAAGCTTTCATCCCTATCCACCGCATTCTCCGTATAGGCATTATTAAAGACGTCCCACAGGATTTTTCTACAGACATGATTAGGGAATCAATCGCTTTCCCGGTGAAGGTCTTAGACATCCATAGATTGAACAGAAGGGTTAGAGTCGAGAATGAAGTCAAGTATCTTCCTTCGAGAACCGTGTGTCAAGTTCTCAGGACAGTCTCTTCCCAATTCATTTAGTTGCATAACTGTAGATACGCAGTTTCCTCGTATGTGCCCAAAGCTCGTATATGCTTTTCATGTTTTAAGGTTGGTCACGTCAGTAAGTCGTGCAAAAGCAGACCCAGATGCCTCCTCTGTGATGAAGGCAAACATGACTCTCTGGATCTCTGCCCTCGTACGCAAGACCCCCAAACCTGTATAAATTGCCTAGGAGCCCACCTAGCTATCTCGCATCTCTGTCCACTCGTTTCCATCACAAAATGATCCTTTCTCTAGCTTCCATGCAAAATATCTCGTACTCGGAAGCAAGGAAATCTGTTAATCTCCCAACTCGTAATTCCCCCTCTCTTCGAATCCCTGATCCCAGGTTCGATTATATAAATTTCCCCAACACTCTTAACTCTGGTATTAATTCCTCCCCGCCCTCGTTTGAGACCCCCAACAGATTTTCTCCCCTATTTAACTTTGGTAATAGTAATAGCTTCTCTGACTCTAGTTCCCCTCCCTCAGCCTCCTTTTCGTCTGCTGCTAAAAAGATACCTTACCTAATAAACAGTAACCTCACCGGCGGTCCCAATCCTAGGAACCCATCCTCCCGTGTCCATCCACAATCTCGTCCCCTGGATATCAGAACTACCCACCCTCGTAATAATAATCAACTTTCTTCTTCTTCGTCGACTCCCTCCCCCTCCCCCTCCCTCAATCTTCGAGCCCACTACAACTTGTTATCCTCCCCCAATCGCTCCTCAATCAGGTAACGGGGTTGCCCTAGCCTCTCAACCCTCTTCCAAAGTTTCTCCACCCAACCTCGATTCACTTACCCAGCATATCCCAGCCACGTCCCACCTTCCCTTATTGAACGACATTTACGCCTTGCTGCACCATATTTCCTCTTACCTCCCTTCCCTACTCGAATCCTCGGTTAATGCTATTCCGTACTCCCCTGGCCAAGCCAATCCTTACAATATCTCCCCCCCCTCTCCCTTTTTCCCCTCATCTCCACACTTTCCTCCTCTTCCACAACTTCCTTACTTCCACCGCTTAATTACGAGGACTCACCCCCCCAATCATAAACCTATACAATATGGTTAATTCATCGCTCAACGTTATACATTAGAACTGTCGAGGTGCCCGTAACAAAATACCAGATATTCAAAACATTTCCAATAATGTCCACGTTCTCTGCCTTCAAGAGACTCTCATTATTTCACCTAGTCAAATTAACATTCCGTGCTTCAAACACGTTGCTCTTGTCTCTGACTCTCCTAGTACTCGCGGTCTTAGTACTTTTATTCGTAATGATTATAACTTCTCCATACTAGATTGTAAAGACTTTGCTCATCCATCAGTTGAGATACAAGGAATCACTTTATATTGCTCGCTCAATGAACCTCTATATATATTCAATATTTACCGTCATTCCGGCACTAATACTCCCTTTTCTTTTTATAGCAAGTTATTCAGCTTCTTTTCTGCAAACAAATACGTCCTTTTTCTGGGTGACTTCAACGCGCACCATACGGACTGGCACGATCCCAAAACGGATTCCCAAGGAGAGGTTATCTTCCGTGCTTGCGATGCCTTTGGCCTGATTATTTTGAACGACGGCTCTCCAACGTTTCTCTCCTCGCCCAACTTCTCTTCTTCGGTAATTGATCTATCCATCGCCTCCAGGCCTTTGGTGCTACTGACCGACACTGAAACCACCCAGGACTTACACAACAGCGATCATTTTCCAATAAGAATCATGGTTCGTAACACCTACTCTCCTTATTATCGTTTCTCATACAAAGTACGTTTCTCTGCTGATCAATTTGCTTACTATAAGCCCGTTTACTCCTAAACGCTCCCAAATTCGTCGAAGAACTCTCTTCCCAATCGGCCCTTAGTCCCACACAAAAATATGAGCGCTTTTGTGCCTTACTCAAAGAGAATATTTCCTCAGTTCTTGATACAGCTAATTTTTCCTCCCGCAGAAGAAGAATAACAAACACGCGAACGCCTGCTTCCTGGTGGAATGAAAAATGCGCTGAGGCGGTTGAACGACGGCGCACTCTGTGTCGGATTTATCGATCTGATCCTTCTTAGGATAATTGGAATGAGTTCAAGCGTTGCAATGCGCAGTGTCACAAGATTTTGAGGAGGGAGAAGAGAAGAGCGTGGCGTAATCTGTGTGCTAGTTTCTCACATAAAACCCCCACAGCCGAAATCTGGCGCTTTGTCAAGGCGTTCAAAGCCAAGTTAGTCTCTTCGGGATTGCCGTTAATGACCTCGGAATCTTTTTCCGCTGCACAAGATCTCTTGATGAATAAGCTCTGTCCTCCTTCTTGTCTACATAGTCCATATTCCATACTCCATATTCTCCATTAGATGTTCTTATTCAAGAAGACGCTTCAACTTCATTCCCACACCTTTGGCTGGATAGTCCTTTTACTCAAGACGAGCTAGAATTTGCAATAGAATCCTGCAATAAAAGCTCCGCTCCAGATCAGTTAGACTATCGACTAATCAGAGCCCTCCCTTCTCCTATTCGTTCTGTTTTATTAACAATTTACAATAAATTATAAAATGGCTTCTTTCTAGACCCTTGGCGAGACTCCCTAGTAATATTCGTCCCAAAGCCGGGTGGCACCGGTCTACGTCCAATAGCCTTAATGTCGTGCCTACTCAAAATTCTGAAAAAGATGGTCTACCGTCGACTCTCCTGGCACATGGAGACCCAATTTCTTCTACCGGAATTCCAGTCTGGCTTTCGTTACTCGCGATCCTGCGCCGACAATCTGGTTACTTTGACCAATCGGATCCAGCAGGGCTTTCTCAGAAGAACTCCCACAATTGCCATTTTCTTGGACATAGCCGGAGCTTTCGATAGTGTCATCCCCTCTATTCTCTTTGCTGAGCTTCGAGAATATGGTTTCCCAGCCAGATTCTGCAAATTCATTGAAAATCTGCTAAGTGAGCGCAGGATCTTTTCTACTAGCAATGGTGTCTTACGAGCTCTCCTATTTACTCACAAAGGTACCCCTCAAGGTTCTATTCTTAGTCCCATATTATTTAACCTCTATCTTTGCAAAATAGCCTCTGTCCTCCATCTGGATACCTCTATTCTCCAGTACGCCGACGATGTGGTCCTCTTCTCAAATCTTCAGAATGCTTCAAACTCACGCAAATCTCTAGATACGTCTTTAGAATCTCTGTCCTCTTATCTGCGTTTAAGAGGATTGGAATTAGCCCCGCTCAAATAAAAAATTGTAATTTTTTCCAGGAGAAGAAACAGCCGGATTGACTTTCAGAACTTTACATTGTAGGAATGGAAATTCCACGTACTGACACTGTCAGATTTCCTCGGCGTTGTCTTGGATGAAAAGCTTAATGGCAAAGCGCAGCTCAAATTCCTAATCACCAAAGACACTAACATCGCTAGAATCATTCTCTCCCTATCGGGTACCTGGTGGGGAGCTCATCCATCTTTCCTCCTTTCACTGTACCGATCTATCTTTAGAAACTCAATTGAATATGGCACTCAGGTTTTTAGCTTGGCCAACAACCAGGGTCTTTGGACCAGACTTCAACGGATACAATATCGTATTATTTGAACTGCCTTAAGCCTCCGGCAATCTACCTCTATATGTGTCATTCTCAGTGAGGCATGCGAACCCCCTCTCAAGCTGAGACTTGAATATCTTGTTTCCAGGTATGTTTATAAAAGTTTTCACAGACAGTTCAGTTTGCTTGTTAGATCTCTTCGCCGGTTGGAGATTGCGTCTAGTACCATGCCTAGCTCTAAGCGAGTTTACCTTTTAAAGAACATTCCTCTAAGATGCCTTCCTTTAAGATGTTTGTGATGCAAAAACATGTCCTTGATGATATCCATCGTTCAGTAATCCCATCTTCGTTCAGTTCCAGCCTCTCGGCATCTACTCCTTTACCCTTTTTTCATTCTTTCGGCTGGCCCATTCCTGGCTACAAACCTCCAGGTAAAGACTGCCCCCTTAATTCGCAATTAAGGAAAATAGTCCTCAAAAAGTTCAAGGATTTCTCTTCCCCTCTCGTCGGTGAAGGCATCTCTATTTACACTGATGGCTCCAAATCTGACGATTCCCCAGTTGGAGCTGCTATTTATTCTCCGGAGCTGGGCATTGCGCTTAAACACAGGCTACCATCAGACACATCCATATTTTCCGCCGAGGCATGGGCGATTTACCAAGCTCTTATTCTTGTGGAGAGTTCGCAGTATAAAAAAGCAGTGATATTCAGTGATAGTAGAAGCGTTTTGGAGGCTCTCTCCTCTAGCCACAAAAATAGTAATGCCAACTACCTCATTCCCCTTTGTTATAGTAAGTATCACTCCCTCTCCCGTATGAATTATATCATTGACTTGGCCTGGATCCCTTCCCACGTTGGAATTCCGGGCAACGAAAGAGTGGATCTCTTTGCGAAACAGGCAGAAACTAGTGGTAGGAAACCCAAATTTAAAGTTTCGTATACTGACTACTGCGCTTCTTCTCACTCGTGATCTGAGGGATAAAACGTCTGCCCACCTTAAAGACTCCTTCCTAACTAAAGGGAAACAATATTTCTCCTATTTTTATAACGGGAACCTCCCGTCCTCTTCATGGTTTTCTCGGCTTACCGTTCCGAGGGAACAAGTCTTGATTACTCGCCTTAGATCCAATCACTATAATCTGAACGTCAGCTTATACAGAAAAAACATTACTAACTCCGCAGCTTGTGATTGCGGCGACCCTCACCAAGGCATTAATCACAAAATTTTTTACTGCTCACAGACACGGTCGACGGCGTCCCACTTGATTTCCTATCTACGACGATTAAGCCCTTACAGTCCTGTTAATATATTTCCATTTCTCCAAGTCCCTTCTTTTAAACTGTGTCATCTACTTACTTCTTGAAATCATCCAACATTATTATTTGAATTTCCCTCCAAGTAACTCTCCCCTCTGCTCCCCACTGCCGAGTCAGCTGTTTGCTCCGAGGACTCCATCTTAAAGTCACAGACTCCCTGGCCAATTTGTTTCCCGTGCTTTTGGGAACACGAGCCATACAAATAAGAAGAAGAAGTACAATGTGTTTACATCCGCGAAACGCTGCTATGTAAGAACAAATCACTTTGAGTGGCAGTATGAAACGCGCGGTAATATTAAAGTTACTTCTTCCTCGCCGTTTCTGAGATAATAATCTGTGACGCATTGTGTCTTTTCTTTTTTTTCGTAATAATGAGATTTTATTGTAGGTTAATTTGTTTATTATTTTACTAAATACACACTACAATATTTACGCGATGTTCACACGACGAAATGAGTACGAAGCAGTGCTTGATCGTATATGTCATAAAATTTACGAATCATAAAACGCGTATTCCGTTTTAATTCATATTTTCTTGATCTTCAGATGCCCGAAGAAAACAGTGAAATCAAACGAACTTTTGTCAAGCAAGAGTCTATGAATAACTTTGGATACGATGCTTCTTCATACGCTAATTATTCCTCATCATCATCCATATCTTCCACTATCGCTCAACCTTTGCCAGGGCAACCACCCTTGCCTCCTATGCCACCACCACCCAACAGAGTCCCACCACCGCCTCATGTATTCGAACCAGTGCCTTCCCAAGTAACTCCCATTCAAGCATGGATACATCCTACATGGCAATGGATAGCGTCGCAAGCGTCTATGCCACCTCCAACTCCACGCGAAGTCACTAATACGATTCAGAGAGAGATGCCACTAAGGGGTAATTACGTACGCCACGAAAGATTCGCTCATAATAGAAGCAACATGTATGTCCAGAGAAATAATTTTCATCGTAAAAATAAAAGGCCTGTGCGTTTTGGACTGCCGCAAGGTCAATTTGATCAAAATACATATTTTGGTGCAACTTTGACGGGTAATCTTGGATTAGAATGGCAAAGAAATAATTATACTACTGCAGGGAACAATGATATAAGAAATCACATGACTGTTCCTGTATCTTCCCATTCCATATCTTCCATTTCATCAGGAATTGTAAGCAACAGGCACAGCGAGGAGACAGAGGATCAAGATTTGAAAATTGTACTAGTGAACACATACTTTAGCAGTATATATGTTTGTTATCAGGAAAACTAATATGATCAAATTTTTCAGGAAAAGGTAATAAAGAAAAACAAACAAAGAAAACCAATGTCTCAGAGTTATCCTAGTAAGCCGTGGAATAGAGAAGATGCAGAAAGAGCTTTAATGACTGAAAACGAATATAATATGAAGAATAAAGTTAATGCACAAAGTTTAATAATTAAGTTTCCTGATCCAGACTTAAATAAGGACATTGTTAGATTATTTCATCCTGGTATACGAAATATACATTTTCAAAATCCTAGTGGTCCGAGATATTGCTTCATTCAGATGGCAAAAAATGTGAATATTGACGATGCTATAAAAGAATTGGAGAAAATCAAGTTTGGTACAGGATATTTGAAAGTCGAGAAGAAAGCAGTGAGGAACGAGGATGTCCGAAATACGAAGCCCGAAGACATAAATCCTTATAATTTATACATAGGAAATTTGCCCACGTTTGTTAAAGCAAACGAGATAAAAAACAAATTTCCAAAAGCACGAGTAGATGTATCAAGAGCACGGAAGTTAAAAAACACACAGTGAGTTACAGATGCTTTGAATATTTATATAACTAATGTAGAGAGATTAATCTTTAACTATATTGTTTTTACATTTTGTTACAGATTTGCTTTTATGAGATATAATAGTGTAGATGATGCAATAGCAGATTATAAAAAGGCATATGGTTTAATGTGGGACACAAGGAGTATTATTGTTAAATTTCGACGGAAGGAAGGTAATGCTTATCTTCCCGAAGAACTTAAGCCTGATGTTAAAAAAGTTAAAGAGGAGACGAGTAATGTTGCACAAGTAGAGAAGGAACGGAATATGAATCACATTGAACTTAAGCTTAATGTTAACAAATCAAAAGAAGAAGGAAATATCACTAGTCAAGAAGATAAAGTCAACTACGCAGATAAATCATTGGCGAATCAAAATATGAACAGCATGGAAACACAGTTGCAAGATGATTCCATTAAATCACAGAATAAATCAACCTTGCAAGTTCAGGAAAATACAAACTCTCATTCCTCTTTGGTACCAACTTTAATCACATCGAACAAGACAATACAAGTGGAAAAGGAACGGAACGTAAATCATATTGAATCTAATGTTGAACTTAAACCTAATGTTAATAAGTCAAAGGAAGAAAAAAATAGCACTGATCAAGAAGATAAAGTTAATTATGCAGATAAATCATTGGCAAATCAAAATGCAAATAGTGTGGAAGAGCGATTGCAAGATAATTCCACTAAAACACAAAATAAATCAGCCTTGCAAGAAAATACGAACTCTCATTCTTCTTTGATATCAACCTCAATCACGTCAGATAAGACAATACAAGAGCAACAACGACAACTCTGGGTAATAAATATAAAATTAATCATTATGTTATATGTTGTTATTATTAAGATTAAATAAGTTAATTTTTTTCTTAATTGAGCTAAAATTAATGGCTGTACAATTAACTTAGTTATAAGTTACATAAATCAAAAATTATTTTAGTTAAAAGTTAAGTTAAAATTAAATTAAAAGTTAATTTTAAAGATCAGTATTATAAATTAAAATAATTGAAATTATTATAGTTCTTATAATTAACTTTACTTTGAAGGATTAAAATTAAAAAGAATTGCAATATGGAACATACTATAAATTTAATATTTTACTTGTAAATAAAGTTTATATAAAATAATGAAGAAAGTATATATAGTTTCTATAGAAGGAAATACATTTTTTTCTTTTAAAATTATAACAATAATATAAAATTAAGTAATTTTGTTATTATTGTATTACCATATTATATTATTATTATATTATTATATAATTATTTTTCTATTCAAAATAGTAGTTTGTATTTAAAATTATAATTTTATTCAAAGTAATCACATGACTGTAATGACAATCACGACGGACACAAAAGCTAATTGTTTAACATTATCTATGTTCAAAGGAGTTGATTCAAAATTGCCTATGAACGTGCAAAAAAATTAACCATGCCATTTAGTTCTATATGAGAGTTGAAAAAGTCTCAATAAACATAATAGGCGAAATACTCCGATCGCTATAAAACCAAAATCTGAATTATTACGCATTGAGGATCAATTCTTCCAGTGTCAATATGTTACAATAGTCAGATACTTATCAAAAATTATGTTTCTGATAATATATGACATCAAATTAAACTTAAAAACCTTAATGGCTGTCTGCTTTCGCTGTGAAGTCATCAATTGCCTCAATTTCAATGCTCGTTTTCAATAATAATTTCATTACTGTTTTGCAGTGCAAGTTAGGACCTGACAGAAAAACTTAAGCAGTAAAACTTAAGTAGCAAATCCAAACTGTTAATTTCCTTACTGCTTACTTATTGCTTAATGGTACATAATGCCACAGATTTTTCGCTACTTTTTTGATGTATTTAAGAATTATGTTTGAAAACGATCATCTGTCAAAATTCATCTCTCGTGATGCACTTGAAATTGTTTAAAATTACTTACAAAATATTACTTTCGAATGATCTTTACATAGAAAGACATCGCAAAATAAACCTTAAAAGGGGTAATTTATTGATATTATAGGGAAACCGATTTTGTCCTCTGTCAGAAACAAATTTATTCGTCTCATAGACATATCCTCTCTATTTCTTAACAAAATAACAAAGATGCTACAAAAGTTCTAATTTTATATTTTAGCTTGTTTTTTACTTTTAACTTCTTATGTCACTGGCAAACTTGGTGTCATTGACACATTTGATCAGTGTGTGATGTTCCATTAAATGACATATTTTTGTGCACCTCGTAGGCAGAAATTCCATAAGATTGATTGACTAACTTCTTTTATAATATAGAAGAAAAAAATATCAGTGAGATGACAAAATTTTTACTTATTATTTTACTTATTAAAAAAAAATTGATTGAAAAGTTAATATGTTTAATATGCTTAAAATAATCCTATACAGCATTTTATCCGAGAGACATCTTGCAAATATCCTTAAAACGTAGGATATCTGAACATTTTTAGAACTTCTCTTGGAGATCCGTGCTACATGGAATTAGTTGAAGTTAAAAGTTAACTCGTTTGAAAATAACTAAGTTACAAATTATTAAACTTCTTTCTTTATTTAACTTCTAACCTTTTAACTAGTTATTATTCAACTTTAACTACCCAACGATTATTGTACGTTCAATAAATTTCAATAATTGCTAAAAAAACCTATTGAAACACATTTCGAGATTTTAAAATCAGGCAAAGTGAAATCATGTAGTGTTCTACATGATTTACATATTACAATCTTGAAGAGTTAATAATGCTTTTATTTATTATGTGTAAATGTCATAGGCTTCTGAAGTACCTTCAACATCAGAGGATCCATCATGTTCAACACAGATCAATGCCGCTGAGGAAACGATGATGCTTACACAAATCAAAGAAGAACCTATAGATTATGATGAGATGGACATGCGTAACATGCAGTCGGACGATGATGATGACGACGACGATGATGATGACGATGACGATGATGATGATGATGATGATGATGATGATGATGACGACGACGACGATGTCCAAGAACCGAATGACACTGATGAGAATGATGAGGAAGATTTTGAAGAGGACGATAAAGATGAAGATGACGATGGAAATGTATTGTTTATGGCGAAGCCATCGGAAACAGTACAAGATAACAAAGAAGAACCAGATGTAAGTGTAACGCATGATTCACTGTTAATTATGTTAGACATCAATTATATCTATTTAAAATCTTTGGATAATGCTGAAGGCAGAAATTTATATCTCTCATATCTTTCTCATTTTAGCACCTTGACCAAATGTTCAGCGAATTAGAGAATATGACGAGCGATATTGGTTTTTTGAAAAATTGAATGAATTATCGTTTCACTGCTTACTATTATGCGTTAACAGAGATTTTTTTTTTTAAATGCAATTCTACATGTAATGTAAAATATAAATATAAATTAGTAGTTGCGTAACATAAATAAATAAGACTGCATGTATTTAAGTACAATACAAGTATAAGTAAGCGATTATAATCGATAATAAGCGATTATAGAATCATAAGTCTGTTTTTTTTGTCGCTGCACTGGACTGCAAAATTCTTCATTTCTGGTTTTTGCCAAACTTCAAATATACAGTCATGAAACGCTATTGTTCGGGTAGTCGCTATCAGCTAAATTGCAATTAAGCGTCCCAATTAATATATTGAAATAAGTATCTACATAATTATTGTTCTTCCAAGATTTTCTGAAGAAAATTATACATGCAAAATTACTTTAAAAGAACATTTTCCAGAATCAAGGAGATTGGAGAAATCTGAACTAAAAATGATTGTCCAAGTGATTGGACAATTAGTTTCGTGATTGTATATCGTTTCATTTCAAATGACGTAATGCTAGTTCAACTACAAAGAACAGATCATATTTAAGCATTTTGTAATTTTTTTCCAATTTGAATTTTAATGATTATTATGCTAAATGCATAGTTATGTAAGCTCTATTGTATCATTAAAGTTATTATTTTACGTATTTTTCGTGATAATCTACTTGTGTATGCATTGTTTTATCCTCTTTTATATTAACAAAAAATTTATAGAGAACTCCAATACTTCATTAAAAAGAGCTATCTCACTTTTCAGCCATAATTATGATGATTCACAAATTGATGTCAATTATAATTAGAATATTACGAGCTTCATATTGTGAAAATAAAATAGTTAATAAGTAATAATTCTAGAAATAATGATTTTCTTTTCGTTGAAGTTTCTTTTTACAATAATAAACGGTCCCATCTACAATTAATTTGCGTATCATTCTCGCGTTTCGCTCTATTTCGCTCGCATACTTGAACGTGATACGTGCGTTTGCATCATCACATGTGCGCGATCGATAATTTGAAAAGGAAAAAAAGGAGAGAGAGAGAGAGGAAACAGAGATGTTTGGCGTCCCGCGGATACAAATGCAAACGATGCGCTCGTATTCTCACAAACGGCGATGAATTGCGTAATGCAATTTCGCCTCGTCATTTCGTCAAGAACCGGGTCATGGTCGTTCCTGTTTATTTATTTCCTGCAGAAATCGTCGTGCGCGCGCAGTGGGGTTGGCGACCCTGTCGTCTTTTTCCCCGTAATCTACGATTGCGTTCTGTTTGGAGCGCTCACGCGCTGTAAGCCTTATTCTATCTTCGTCGCTTGTTACCTGCAGAAGGAAGATAGAATGAAGCTTCTAACGCATGAACGTCCAAACGGAACGCAGGGCCCGTGACTACTGACTACTTGTCACAGTTGTCACTCATGCTCGTTCCACGATGTGTTTACGTTGTAATTCAGGAAATGCTGCTACCTTATAAGACGAATCACATTGAGCCTGGCAGTATGAAACGCGCGGTAATATTAAAATTACTTCTTCCTTATTTCTAATGTGACAATCGGTGACGCGTTGTGTTCATTCTTTTCTCTCGTGTGATAATTCTAGGTTATTCTAGGTTAATTTGTCTATGCTAAACAATATTTATGTATGCGATTATATCGACGTTGTTCACTCGATGAAATGAATATCCTTTCGACGAAGCAGTGCCCGATCGTATACGATGTAAAATTTACGAATCACTATGCGCATCCTGTTTTAATTCATACTTTCTTGATCTTCAGATGCCCGAGGAAAACAGTGAAATCAAACGGACCTTTTTTAAGCAAGATTCTATCAACTTTGGATACGATACTTCGTATGCTAATTATTCATCGTCATCCACACCCTCCACTATTGCTCAACCCTTGCCTGGGCAACCACCTCTGCCTCCTATGCCTCCGCCACCCAGTGGAGTCCCACCTCCGCCACACGTATTTGGACCAGTGCCTTCTCAAGTGACTCCCATTCAATGGACGCACACACATGCTCCATGGCAATGGATAACACCGCAAACATCCCCTTTGCCAACTCCCCCTCCAACTCCACATGATATCGCTAATACAATTCCAAGAGAGATTCCACTAAGGGGTAACTACGTACGTCGCGAAAGGTTCACTCACACTAGGAACAATATGTACATTCAGAGAAATAATTTTCACCGTAAAAATAGAAGGGTAGTACGATTTGGACAGCCACAAAGTCAATTTGATCAAGCTGCATATTTTGGCGCAACATTGACTGGCAATCTCGGATTGGAATGGCGACGAAATAATTATACTGCAGCGACGAGTGATGCTATAATAAATCACCTGACTGTTCCTTTATCTAATCATCCCATATCTTCCATTACACCAGGAATTGTGAATGACAGGCATAATGAGGAGACAGAGGATCAGGATGTGAAAATTGTATTAGTGAACATATTTTAATCAATGAAAGGTTGTTACAAGATTAGTTAATACAATGAAATTTTTCAGGAAAAAGTAATAAAGAAGAATAAACAAAGAAAGCCAATGTCCCAAAATTATGTGAATAAGCCATGGAATAGAGAAGATGCGGAAAGAGCTCTAAAAATTGAAAGCGAATATAATATGAAGAATAAAGTCAATGCGCAGAGCTTAATAATTAAGTTTCCTGATACGGATCTAGATAAGGACATTGTTAGCAAATTTCATTCTGACATATTAAACATACATTTTCAAAATCCATGTGGGCCGAGATATTGCTTCATTCAAATGGCGGAAGATGTGAATATTGATGAAGCTATAAAAGAATTGGAGAAAATTAAGTTTGGTGTAGGACACTTGAAAGTTGAAAAAAAATTGTTAAGAGACGAGGATAATCCCGAAGAGATAGATCCATATACTTTATTCATAGGAAATTTACCTGAATCTGTTAAAACAAGCGAAATAAAAAGTAAATTTCCAAAGGCACAAGATGAAGAAACGAGAAAAATGAAGAACACACGGTGAGTTATAATTTATTAACTGTTTGCTACACAAATAGTGGAATTATTAGGAGAAGTTTTACGAGATTTTATGCTTATAATATTTAATCTCTACATTTTGTTATAGAAATATTCTAATGAGATATAATAGTGTAGACGATGCAATATCAGATTACAAACAAGCATATGGTTTAATGTGGGACAAAAGGAATATTAATGTTAGATTTAGGCGGAAGAGAGGTAACACTTGTCTTCCCGAAGAAGTCAAGCCTGACGTTAAGAAGGTTAAAGAAGAGCCAAGCAATGCTACACAAGCGGAACGGAATATGAACATTGAACTTGAGCTCAATGTTGAATTGAAAGAAGAAGGTAACACTGATGAAACAAAGGAAGATAAAGTTAATCACGCAGATAAATCGTCGACAAATCAAAATATGGATAGTGTGAAAGAACGATTGCAAGATAATTCCAATAAAACACAAAGAAAATCAGCTTCTCAAGCTCAGGAAAATATAAACTCTCACTTGTCTGGGTTCTCGACTTTATCGAGTATCGACACGTCGGCTAAAACAGCACAAGAAGAACAACGACAATCTTGGGTAATAAAATGGGATATAAAATCAATATCATTATGTTGTATATGTGTGTATATATATATATATATATGTATATAATATATATGTATATGTATATATATATATATCATTATGTTGTATATTATTACAATTATACATACAACGAATTCCTAAATTCCTAAAAAAACTTGATATATTTAATAAACTTTAAATTGCTCAGAAAAATCGTGTGTGTGTGTGTGTGTGTGTGTGTGTGTGTGTGTGTGTGCGCGCGCGCGCGTACGTATGTGCATGTGTGTGAACTTTGTTTTTTTATTTTTAAGATCAGGCAAATTGAAACCATGCAGTGTTTCACGTGATTGATCATTTTAAAAGAACTAATAATGTTTTGTATTTTCATAGATGTCACAATCCCTTCAAATACCTTTAGTATCGGAAGCATCCTCATCATGTCCAACTGAGACAGACGCTGTTGAAGAAACAGTGATGCTTACACAGATCAAAGAGGAACCCATAGATTACGATGAAATAAACATGGACAACATGCAGTCAGATGATGGCAACGATGATGATGATGACGATGATGATGATGACGATGACGATGATGACGACGATGATGATGATGATGATGACGATGTCGAGGAGTCGGATGATACTGATGATGATGATGAGGATAATAATGCACAAGACTTTGAAGATAATGATGAAGATATCGACGATGATGAAAATATAGTGTTTAGGATTAAGCAATCGGAAACAATACAAGATAACGGAGAACCATCAGATGTAAGTATATAGCATACGATTATATATTTAAAATCTCGATAATAATAAGCGAATATCTTACATAAATTTAATGAGAGTTTGCCTATACGGTCAAAGCTGGATCTTTAAGTGTGCCCAATCATATTATTGTATACATTGATACAAATTTTTCAGTTATTTTTTAAACTGCGCGCCGACATGGAACCTGCCTATCCGGGCAAGTGTCGAATTGTAAGACACTTGCCCCGGATAGACAAGAGATCCCAGGTTCAAACCCTGACTGAGATAATATTTTTCGCAATAAGTTATTCACAGTTTTTTAAGATGCTATTAGCATCTTAAAATATCTAACTGACGATCAAAAATTAATTTGTGACTTTATTAGTTCAGTTTAGAATTGCGTTACAAGTCTGACGAAAAGTCGGCGCGCAATTTAAAAAATAACTGAAAAATTTATATCAATGTATACAATAATATGATTGGGCACTTAAGATCCAGCTTTGACCGTGTATAGGCAAACTCTCATTTGATTCGATATATTCGTTGATGGTCTAAAAATCTTTCTATTGATATTATTTACATAAATTTGATATTCACCTTCTTATTCCAGCACCTTGATCAAATGTTTAGCGAATTGGAGAATATGACAGGTGACATCAGTTTTTTAAAGCAATGAATAAAACATCGTTTTAATACCATTCTGCTCCGACCCAATTCTTTTTATGAGATTTTGTTCCATGTTTGATTTATTTAACATGTAAATAAAAGTAGTCGCGTAATGTAAGCAAATAAGACTGCATGTATTTAGGTATAGTAGTATAAGCGATTATAGAGCCATATTTAAGCATTTTGTAATTATTATTTCTTCCACTGAATTTCACTATCAGGCTGAAATAATTATGTAAGCTCTATTATATCATTAAAATTATTATTTTACGTAATCTTTGTACTAATCAATTTATTCATGTGTCATTCTATTTTGAATTCTTTTTTATAACAAAGAAAATTATGAAGAATCAACAATACTCCAAGAACCATGAGTCAGTGCTACATCTTTTATCAACGTTATGAATTGATATCATTTATAATCGGATAATCTTAGTTTTACGAATAATAATGATTTTTTGTATGCATAATCATGAGTTGAAAAATTTGTTTCTCTTGTAAAAATTACACATCGCGTCGCTGTGTTACATATCTCATTTAAGGCAACTTTTTACTTCGTTTTTTAAAAAATAACTCGATCTTCAAAAATTATTTTTTCGAAGTATAATTAACCTTTTTATTTCTAACTTTTTTTATTATATAAAGTAATGTTTAAACTTATAAAAAAATTTTTTTAATGATATATATATGGAGTTTTCCGTGAGAAAACTCGAATTTTCCGGGAAGCTCCAAATCCATGGTGAGCAAGGTTTCGGTTGAACAGCTTATCCGAAATTAAAAATTGATTATGATACTTTATGTGATTGCCTATCGTATGAACCATTATGAGGCCATTTTGAGCAAAATTTAAAAAATGGCACGATTTTTTCGAAAAATGGCATTTTTTTCGTCGATTAATTTGTTTATAACAGAAAAAGTTATTGTTTATATGACCTAATAGAGGTTCATACGATAACCAGACATATGTAGAATAACATATTAAAATTTGAGAGCAATCGGCCCATTAGTTTTTTCAAAATCGTGCCCGCCATGCAAAAAAACCATAGTTTCGAGAAAAACGCGTTTTCGTAAGCGGTTTTTCAATAAAAAAGTTACCTTTATCTAATCTGCAATGCCTGCAGCGTAAATTCCTTCCTTCTCATCGTGTTGATCTCCAAGTAAGCTTTTCAATACAAAAAAATTTCGGACAGATGTTTAGAAAGCGACAGAGCCAAACTATTCGAACGGTGCGCCAACAGCCGAAAATACTCCCTGGAGACCGCTCGCTTTCTATCTGTGCTACGATTTTTTAAGGACAAAATTCGCTCTGAGGAATATGAAAATATATTCTTAGGGACGTATTGAAGCAAAATAAATTTAAAAAAAAAAATCGAAAAAAAATTTTTTTTTTAAATAGAAAGTTGCCTCAAACACCGGATTCTCGAAGTTAAAGCTCTAAATGCCATCTACTTCCGCCTATCACGAGTGATTACGAGCGCGCGACAAAAGCGCGGGTAACCGTCCTCCAAAGAAGCCGTGAGAAGTACTTGTTACTTCAGACGATTTTTCGCGGGAGGCTGCAGTACGATTCGCATTTTTCTACCGCGTGGTCACTCGAGGACATTGAATTTGTCAGCGCGAACGTGAAAGCAGCGACACGATGTTCGAGGCACGTCTGGTGCAGAGCGCGATCTTGAAGAAGGTATTGGACGCGGTGAAGGACCTCCTGACTGAGGCGACTTTTGAATGTTCCGACTCGGGAATTCAAGTCCAGGCGATGGACAACGCGCACGTCTCCTTGGTTTCATTGAATCTCAGAAGTGACGGCTTCGACAAATACCGCTGTGATCGAAATCTGTCGATGGGAATGAGTATCAGTTGGTGAGCTCGGATGCGATAATTTGAAGGTTATGTACTGGGCGACTGTCTCTCAAACAAAGAAACGGTATGTTCCTTTTGGCTGCGCTATACATCTTTTGCTCCGTGAAATGAAACGGATGCGTTTGTGCGCTTTGTGAGATTTAAAGCAGAAATGTAGAGAGGATTTTTGAGCAATGCAGTCAAAAAGAGCATGTCTAGAGTCGGCAAATTGTTACGGCAATTAAATACGAGTTTGTGCGACAATGAAATCGATCATGAAACCTGCTTTTAGCATGTCGAAGATTCTACGATGCGCTGGTGCAGAAGATACGGTAACCCTCAGAGCGTGGGACAATCCCGAGTCTATCGTTTTCATATTCGAATCACCAAACAAGGACAAGCTGGCCGAATACGAAATGAAACTGATTAATATGGATCAGGAGCATCTAGGCATACCTGTGAGGTCCATTTGCAAAATTAATGAGCGATATTAATTTGCGATATTAAAATTATCATTCTCATCAAGTAATTGCTTTACAGGAGACTTCATATTCATGCGTGGTAAAAATGCCGTCTGCAGAATTTACCCGTATATGTAGGGATTTGAGTCAATTTGGAGAATCTATAACTTTTGCGTGTACTAAGGAAGGTATAAAATTCAGTGCATCTGGTGATTATGGTTCAGGTAAATTAATCATATATACATATATGTATATTCTCAAGATGAGTATAATAGATAAGATAAACTAACGATGGCATGTAGTATGTTTTCTCTATTTACATCATTGAAATCAAATGGAAACTTCAACGCTAACATTTTCTTCAATTCTGAGATTTTCTGTGTAAAATATCAGTCCAATAACAGATTGAAATTAACTGCAGAGTTAAAATCTGCATTCCTTAGCTGAAAGTATACTTAAAATATTTCTGATCTTGTTAAAAAAGGTCATCTTTTGTATATTTTTTCTTGTTTATGTTTTCTATATGAAATATACTTACCATTGGAAGATATTTGATTATCAAATAAAATTGTAAAGAACAAATTTTGTAGATGCATTTATGATTTTAATCAAAATAGAAGTTGAAAACGTTATTATGTTTATAAATGTTATATAGAATTTATGATAAAAGAAGCTGATCGGAAATATTAATTTGCATAGACATTCTGTACATTTACATATTATATAAGTGACTTACATGCTGTTTCTATTTCTTTGCAGCCAACATCAAATTAGCGCAGACTGCGGACGCGGATAATGAAGAGGAAGCAGTAATAGTTAATATGCAGGAACCAGTAAAATTAACGTTTTCTTGCCGTTATCTGAATTGCTTTGTAAAAGCTGGTCCTCTTTGCAATCAAGTTCAGCTGTCCATGTCCGATGATGTGCCTTTAGTATGCGAATATAAAATCGGTGATATTGGACACATCAGGTATTACCTGGCACCTAAGATTGACGACGAGGAAGAAAACTAAAATAACGATAGAAATAGAGTTCGTATCGTATTGAATTGTAACGGCATTATATTACGATATTACTGATTGTTTTGGAAAATTTTGTCCTGTTAGCATTCCACATCATATTTATTTCAATAGAAAATAAATTAATTGGCTCGACACACTCCAAGGAGATGATACCATACATATAGTTTATTAATCAAGAAAATTAAATATTCTGTTATTCGATATTTTGAGGTACAAGTAAGGCAAAGTTAAATGTACTTTTAAGGTAATATATTTAATTTTACATTTAAAAGTTATTTGGCTCGTCACAGTGCTAGCGCGATGCAGAATTGACACTAAAATTTATAGTAGAGTGACACAATGATTAGTATAGCAAAATGGTGTCATCCTCTTAATCAATATTCACATTATAATGTTCCAGAGACTGTGACAGTATTTTGATAATATCGCATTGTTCTTTTTTTTTATATGTAAGAAGAACTCAATATATTTTAAAAAAATTTGATAAATTTTGAGTGTTATATGTTAT
Source organism: Cephalotes varians (assembly GCA_037157785.1). Lineage (NCBI taxonomy): Eukaryota > Metazoa > Arthropoda > Insecta > Hymenoptera > Formicidae > Cephalotes > Cephalotes varians. The sequence goes on along the minus strand of JANQDE010000402.1, from coordinate 35,151 downwards.
CTTATATTCTAGCCTAGAAATTTCAAATTTTGCTTAATGCAAATATCTTACTTATATGTTTGTGTGTGTGTGTATACGCTACTTTAATATAAAAATACATAATTAACTTACGAGCTGAAGGAATAAGAGGGCTATTATGGATGGAATAGCCTAGAAATAGTATACAGTTAAATCTTACATAATTTGAATTTATCCTATAATTACTCTAAATAATTAAATTAATAATCAGTAAATATTGATTTATACTATAGAATTATTTTACACGCAAGCACTCCTCGACAGATCTCTATAAATAATAAAATCATTCACCATTTGTCCTCTTCGTTCTTAAATAAAAATCTTTTTAAACAAATAACTTTTTTTTTATATATACGTGCACTACATTAAAGGGAAGAAAAGAAGATTTAAAAACGTTCAAATAAGACATTTTGGCAATATTAATCAGCCTCTTTGGTAATAAGACCCTGATATTGCTTTCTTGTTTCAACTCAATTGAAAGTTTTTAACTTGAGAGGAGTTCTATTATTTTATACATTATTAAAAAGAAGATTATTATATAAAGAATGCGATAACTACCTTTTAGAAAAAATAGTTTGTGTAGTTTTCTCTCCAATATGCATCGTGAATTTTTTAAATGCGCTCAGTTATGCTTTCCTTCAAGTGGAGATTCACACAGATCTTAACTCGGTTAGTTTGTCGTGCTCCGATTTGGCATCCATTTATACGTTCTAGACACGCATTCAGTCTACGTAGTCATAATATTGAATATACATAAGATACTGTATGGTCTCTCCACAATTGAGACGCCATGCAAAACAATATATATATATATATATATATATATATATATATATATATATATATATATATATATATATATATTGTTCGGAAAAAATGTGAAGAGTCTTTAAGCGTTCGTACTACCATTACTTCCGTATAAGCTAGGATGTACGTATTTATCATGCAGTGTCCTTAAATGCCTCAGCAAGTTGCTCTTTACGTTGAAGCCCTTTTTACAATAGGAGCAAAGGAAAGGCTTTTCGCCTGTATGCGTTCTTTGGTGGATGACCATCGAGGCATGACTCGGGAATTCCTTTTGACATATGTTGCATAACTTTTGGTGATTGTGAACTCTTTTCGGCTTAGGGGGCGCCGAATTGTTCATCAAGGCCAACTGTTCCTCCGTATGTTCCGTCTGTATGTGACGCACCCACTCCTGCGGCGTGGAATACATGTTGCCGCATAGATCGCATTTCAGAGGTGGGAAGTCCTTGCTGTCATCATTTAGATCGTCCTGAAATCATCGCATTTTCTTTATTTCATGATCTCGTGTGTGTGTACGCGCGCGTGCATGTGCGTGTGTGTACATCATAAAGAATTCGCAATACGGTACCTTTCGTTTCTTTCTCCGATTTTCAGTCATGTCAGCATGCGTGAATTCTATATGTCTCACCCAATCTGACGGTCTATTAAAAGTTTGACTGCACATATCGCATGTCAGCGGAGTATACTCCTCTTCTTCCATCTCTCCATCTTCGTCCGCGCTATGTACGATTTCCTGCGACGAGAATAGGACAAACGTCATTGTCTCTTCATTATATTTAAAAAAAAGCGAGTGACCATAAATAACATTTATTTTACGCACTGGTTTGATATCGATCTCATGGTCTATCGTAAGCGATTCTGACGGATCGATCGTCTCTTCCCAATCGATCGGTTCATCCTTTACTAATAACTCCAGGTTTAGTTCGGTCTAAAAAAAAAGAAGAACATTAGACTTTCCATTGCTGAACGAGTGCTTTTTTTATTGCATTATTACTAATTGTAAGCTTAAAAAACTAACTCACGTTTTCGCCACCTTCGCTCTTCGACTTATTCGATTCGACGTCGCTGTTAACGGCTTTTTTCTTCTTACCATTTGTTTCGAGATTCTCCTTGTTCTTGCTCTGTTCATTATTCTTCTCCTCCGAGACTTTCTTGGTCTCAGGTTCGTTGGCCTTATCCTCGATCTTCTCAGTGCTCTTCCTCTCAACTGGCTTTGCAGACTGTATATTATTTTGGCAAGCCGTGGCCGCCTGTTGCACGTTCTCGATTATCTTCTCCGGGGTCGGTTGTATCAGTTTGATCTTCTGTATCTGCCCAGCCAGCTGTGACGTTTCTCGCTTGTCGCGCTCGATTTTCTGATTGTTCGACTGTATGTTCTCCTTCTTGCTGCTGCCAGTATTCGATCTCCATAGTCCACGCACACGTAATATGTCGCCGGCCTTCAGGACTCCCTCCAGCTGGTCGTTCGTCACAGTGGCTTCGCCGCTATACATGTACTGTATCAGGATTTTTAACGTGCGATATCCGATCTCCGTAGGCAACACCTAAAACATAAAATAACATTATCGGATCATCTGCACGTTCACTATACGCTGTCTCAAATTTGATAACAGGTGAAGAACGATAAAATCAATAAAGATTCGAAGTTTGATCACCAACCACGATTATCGGAGCATTGGTATTCGCGCCGAAATGGCACGTCTGGAAAATGTGACTGAGGTAAGACGAGCAGGCCGCAAGGACGAATCGATGGGCCGCCACGTGTCGACCGCAGGACGTGGCCAGCAGAACATCCGCAAAGGACTCCGAATGGAGCAGAGTCGCGACGGAGCTATGCAGGTGCGCTCCGTAGCTGTGCCACTTAAGCTGATAATTCTCCGAGGCGGCGATGGCCATCTTTTCTGTATTGGACAAGAGCGATGCCAGATTATTATTTATTATTGCGTGTGAACTTCAAAGACATTGGGTGTTTTCTATTTGGTGACACAAGTCGACGCAAGTATCGTTCTGTCTTTGTTACTTATTGAATGCCAAGAAAGAACGACGTTTGTGTCGACTTATATCCAAATGGAAAGTACCCATTGTTGTTATATCGCCGCATTTAAAGGTATAAATGCACAACTCCTCAGTTTATCTAAATATTACAAATGACCGCGGCATGAGCATCGTGAGCGTGAAAGTCACAGATGATATCTAGAATTTTGTACGGATCGAGTGTCCGTAGAATTTCAATGCGTCTTTGTACAATGAGCCTGTTGCGCGGTGTAATCTCATCGATAAAGCGATAATAAATCTATGAAATTATACGGGACATCGCAGCACCGAATTTCTCTCCGTCTTGCGCCGAAGATCTTTATCTGTATCGATCTAGCGTCGCGATCGCGGATGATGATCTGCAAAGGCGATCGAGGGAAAAGCTACGCGTCGTCCTCTCGCCTTGCGATCTCGCGGGCGAGAAACATCATGATCTAGCGAACGATTCTTCTTTCTCTCGATTTCATGCTTTACCGCAATCGTATAAATCATTGGCGTCGCTACACGGAACGGAACAGGAACCGAAATTGCAAGTCGTTCCAAATCTATCGAGAAGACGAGTATTTTCCCGTACGACATACGATATTATCCGAGCTCGCGGGATCGTTAGTCCTCCACGCGCGAGATCGAAATGTCAAGTGTTTCCTCGATCACGCTTACGGCACGATCCAATCCGCTCGCGATCGTCGCCGTCGCCGTCGCCGTCGCCGTTGCCGTTGCCGTTGCCGCCCGTACGCAGATCAATGCAGGCCGATAAGTCGCGCAACGTGATAACTCGCCGCGCCGAGTATCACTCCCGCCGTTGCAGCTGCACCAATTCTCCGTATCCCGCGCGCGTTAATCGAATTCGTAAATTCAATCGGAACGCACGAAGCCACGAGGCCGAGGCTGGCCACCCGTCTTTTTTACCGCGAATGAATGTTTACTCGACAACCCTTCTTTCCGATATCTCGCGGACGCGCGTATCCTTGGCTCGGATACGTGCGATCACACTGGGAACACTTGGTCGTGTCAGTACACCGAACAATTAATTACGATCGCTGACGAGCGCTCATACACGACGTTATAGCTCGTGAATCATCCACGGGGAAGAGAATGCGTCGCGTCGAGCACCCTCGATCGCTCCCTCTTTCCTTCTCTCTCTCTCTCTCTCTCTCTCTCTCTCTTTCTCTCTCTCCGGTCAGACATCGTCTTTGCAGCTGCCGCGATTTACCTGAGAACATCGACGCACCGATAATGATTCAAGGATCCACTCTTGATGGTCTAACTCGAATCGCGCGGCTTTACGCGACGATAAATCCGAATTATGTGAGACAACGAGGAGTACGACAAACGTCGACGGGGACGAGGCTGTGCACGAGCGCGGCGTAGCTCGCGCGCGTCGTCGGTGTTTTGAAAGGCGCTTGGCGCGGACAGGACGGGGCACGGGGCAGATACGAGCATCGAACGAACTGCCGCGTAGGGGACTAAAAATCGATATTTCGGTCTTTGCTCCATCCTCTCCGCGCGCCGGCGGCCGTGCGGTGCGGCGCGGTGCGGCGCGGCGCGGCGCGACGCGTCCGTGGCTCGGCGGCTCACCGGCTTTCGCCGGCTAGAGAGGTAGGGTATGCCCCCCTGTGTTCATCATCGATTTTCCCGGCTACCAATCGCACGCATCCATTTATCGCATCGATCGCCCGAGCTGATTTCAGCGTTTGCGTCCGTCCGTCCATCCGCCCGCTCTCGCTCCACGACGATTCATACACCCTCCCGACGATCCCCTATGCCTCCTCTCCCTCACGCTCTGTCCGCTCGACCTCCCTTCCTACCGTCCTCACACCGTCGATGTACTCTTCCCGCGACCCCTATCCCCTCATCGAGGCGACCCTCGCCGCTATCGTCGTCGCCGCCGCCGCCGCCGCCGCCGCCGTTGTTTCGGCTGTACGTTCGAGCGTAGATACGAACTCGACTCGAGAGATTCGTCGAGGGTCGCATCGAGAGGGAGGCTGAACCTTGTGGATGCGATTATGTCCATCGACTTCTTTTATATGCCTGTTGATCCTATACTGCGTTCGTAGTGTACTTTTTCACGCGAGAGCTTTTTTCCTGTACAGCCGCACGTAGGATATACCCCAGCGGCGCGTACGTCACTCCGATTTGTTGCAGGATATCGATTACCTGCCGCTCGATGATCTACCCCGTCCAGACAAGGGATCGTGTCTACTCCTCCCATCGCTCGCAGGTGTTCACGATATAGACGTCGGACGCGTCCAGAAAATTTTGTAAATTTCAATAAAACCCGTTGTTCGAGATCATCGTACGAGAACGATCGCCGCGTACGTCCCTAACTCGTTTTGAACGGATTGCGATCTTGGCGATTTTTTTGCGACTGACAGTACCTACGATCGATGTAAATTGTACGCGGGGGAAAAACAACGAAAAATTAAATCATGAAATTGACAGATGACGTACATGAAATTGCTCGCCGACATATCTAATCGAAAGACGCTCTTGCGTTGCCGAATGATGCGGCGCAAGTTAGATTCCAGCATCCATTATGGAGTTGCCACACAAATGTTTTATCAATATACATATGCAGACGTATAATAATATCTCTTGAAGTATCTATGTATATACGATGGAATTGCTATATGTTCCCCCCCCCTCCCCCTGTGCCATCCACGGTGCACACCAACGCGTCAAGGGATCCATAGATCGCCTCGGGCTTTGTCATCCGCTTCACGAAAATTTCGCAATCGAGAACGTCGCTTGTATGCTCGGAGATGGCGCTGATGGTGAGATTGTTCGATTTTCAGGATTTCCTCGGTCTCACCCACACCCACACCCATACACCTACACACACACACATACGCGCGCGCACAGTGCATACATGTATACGTACGCTTTTTGCGTGAGTGTGTGCGGTGCGCGGCGACGTGCCGCATTGCGTCGACGACCCATTTTGCAATGGGAGCGATAAGTCGCGCTCGCCGCCCTTCCCGCCATCAAATAATCAATCTCGCGCCCGCTGATCGAGAAGCACTCTTGAAAATGCCTTTTCTCTTTTTACCTGTCGATGCCGCGAGGAAGCGGTTAAGGCACGCCGCGTCCGGCGTTTCGCGTCGCCTCTGCATATCGAGCAAGCTTTTCTCGCTTCTCCGCGTCCTTTTAATTGAGCCTCGATTTTAATCTCTCTCGACAAGATCTCGGAGAGATGCCGAATGAAACGGCTCGGGTCGCGGGGACAGACAGTCGATGATCGATGATCGACCCGCGCGAAAAAGGCGAATGTTTGAATCGCGATCGCTCGGGTTGTCCTCGGGTCACGTGGTACCGAGTCACGTGGCGTTTTCGTGCGAGGTCGCGCGGGGTCGCTGCGCGCGCGTTTCGCGAGCGAAGCGAGCATGTCGCGTGGTGTACTTGACGGTGATCTGTATCTCTATAAATAATGCGCGTTATTGTCGTCGGCTGGGAGCTCACCGCAACAACGGCAACGGCGACGATGACGGTTTGAAGAGAGGGGATACGATAATCCTCGGAACCGTGGTACGCGTCCGCGGGCTTCGTGAACGGCCGACAGTGTTCGCGTATGATCACTACGACCCCGTGAGTGGCCTCGCTGACCCAATTCCGACGAGCGAGGGCCCTTCTTCCGGCAGCCACGATCCTTTCGTCTATTTTATTTAAATGTATAGTCGAGACTCGCGACTATTTGTTTTGTCGGTGGCCATCGAGACCAACGACGACGACGTCGACAACGTCGCGTGCATACCCGGAGTTTCGCGACAGACTTGGTGGAACCTGTCTGTTGGTTTCTCTACCAGAGGATGTCGTGGACTTTTCAACTTTAGAAGATAGCTTAAAAGGGCCCAAGAAAATTAGGTTAGGTCGACGAACGCGGAGCTTAGTCTGATCTTTGTGAGTGCGCCTGCAGCTTCCGCGTTTTCACTCGTGGTCCAGACGACGTGGGCGAGATGAAATATGCCTGTCCGAGTTCTCGAGCGGGAATACGATCGAAGGGACATGATCGCGCGTTTGTGATAAATCGCCAGCAGCCCGTTGTCGGGATCCGTGCGTTTATATATGGCATTATGTGAGAGGAATTTTATCCTGGAGCAAGATGCCTCACGTCACGCGAAAATGGGAACTGTTCCCGGGCAGGAATCGCTTTTGCTGCGACGGCAGAGTGATGATGGCACCGCAGACTGGAGTGTTCTATGTCACTGTATGTCTCATTGTCGGAACAAGTGGATTGTTCTTCGGTTTTGAGTAAGCGATGCATTTCGTTACATTTGTCTTTAACGTTGAATCGAATATAATTATAATTTCAGTATACAACTTGTACGGTATATAATAACTTGTGTACAATAATCAACATTGGATTCTTTGACTTTAGGATAGTATTGTTCAGATCTTATATTCAAGATTTTGTGTGTGTGTGTGTGTGTGTGTGTGTGTGTGTGTGTGTGTGTCTTAGATCTGATCCTAAATGATCTTAAGATTCCATTTAACCAATGAAACGATTCTACAGCATTTTGAGATTGTACATCATACTCGAGAGACAAGTACTCTTAAGTACAAAATTGGACTATGAGTATTATTACTTAATCTATTAGCATATTGCTTCATTATCGAAAGTGGATTGTTCTTTGATTCTGAGTAAGCGTTGCGTACATTTGACCTCAGTAGAGTTAGATAGACTTGTTAGCAATTATGTATTGTATTCAAAAGTACAGTGAATACTTTGTGAGACTAGAGTGTTATTCACATTGTCTTGTATTCAAGATATCTTATATCTGGTCTCAGGTGAGATTCCATCCAGCCAATAAAATAATTATATAGCATCACAAGATCATACTCGACATGATCTTAAATACAAGATTGAACTGTGAATACCGTCTTTAATCTATTAGCACACTATATGCCTCATCGTTAGAGATTGTTCTCTAGTTCTGAATAAGCGTTACATATATTGCGTTACATTTGACTTCAAGGATAAAGCTCAATAGAATTAGGTAGAGTTATTATAGCAACTTATCTTACTGTATCTTGATCGAAGATACTTTATAAGTGGTATTTTTAGTGGTATTCATAATTCTTCCTGTCTTGTGTTTAAGATTGTTTTATGTCTGGTCTTAAATCTCATCCAACAAATATGAAATGATTGTACACTTAGAAAAAAATATAGTGGTGGCGACTATATAATCTCATCCAACAAATATGAAATGATTGTACACTTAGAAAAAAATATAGTGGTGGCGACTATATGTATACAGATGACAACTATATAAGTTTTATGTACAATTAATGTATATATTTGAACAAATTATTATAGTTGCAATAGCTATAAAATAGTTTATTCAATTATGTACAACTTGTATAGTTGCTTTATCTTTTTTTCTAAGCACGACTTCTTGAGATTATATGCAAGACCTATATAAAGTACAAGAACTATGAATATCGTTTTTAATTCATCAGAAGAATCAGCATGCTTTTGTACAATCAAATGGAAATTCTGGACAATAGTTTTCTTTTTTCCAGTTGTCCGTATCTGGCACTACATGTTACATCAGCAATACCAGTAATAGGAGCTTTATTATTTATATTTGTAATGTCTGCTTTATTCCGCACAAGCTTCAGTGATCCTGGAGTAATTCCAAGAGCGACACCTGACGAAGCAGCTTACATCGAAAAACAGATTGGTACAAATATGTTTTTAAAATATTTATAGCAAAAAAATGACATTGTTTTATTCAGCTATTTTAAAAGATAATATTTAAATTTAGATAAATTTAATAAATGAATGTTTATTATAAAAATTTTAAATGTACTGAATAGAAATATTTTTTATATTGGATTATAGAAGTACCGAATAATGGTAACTCTAAGACATACAGACCTCCTCCCAGAACGAAAGAAGTCTTGATTAGAGGACAGCCAGTAAAACTAAAATATTGCTTTACATGCAAGATATTTAGACCGCCAAGAGCTTCTCATTGTAGTTTATGTGACAATTGTGTAGGTATGTATATCTGCTGTTTTATCAAAATTAAATATCTTTTTCTTTTTCTTTCTCATATTATCAGATATTCGGGTTTATCTCGAGTATGATACTAATTTAATCGAAGATATTAGGCGAGAGTTTTAAAGATAACTATTCTTACAGAGAGATTTGATCATCATTGTCCATGGGTTGGTAATTGCGTGGGCAGAAGAAATTATAGATATTTTTATGCTTTTATAGTATCCCTCGCATTTCTTTGTGTTTTTATATTTATATGTGCAGTCACACATATTATTATGCGTAAGTATCTTGATTTCTAGATCATTATAAATGAATCAACGCGAATACGATTACGACAAAGTCAGAACGTAACGTTTCGTGTCTTTATGTTATTATTGTTTACCACTCATATTGTTTACCACTTGTGATTTTAGTTACGAAAGATAATAAGCCGTTTTTAGAAGCTGTAAAATTATCTCCAAGCAGTGTTATTGTGGGAGTCGTATGTTTCTTCTCTGTTTGGAGTATCTTAGGCCTTGCTGGCTTTCACACATATTTAACTAGCAGCAATCAAACGACTAATGAAGATGTAAGTACGTTTGGCAAGATTATGTATAAATTATATCGGCAATTTCCTTTAATTGCTGCTGCCATCGTAGATTAAAGGGTCGTTCACAAATAGAAGAGGTCAGGACAATTTTAATCCTTACAGTCAAGGAAATATTTGTGGAAATTTTTTTTATGTGTTATGTGGACCGGCCCCACCTAGTTTAATCGGTAAGATCTTTCTCATATAAGCTGCTATAGTATTCATCTAAGCAAATGTGCAAGTCATAGCATCTGAGCATATAGTTATGATGTCATTCTTTAATTGTGTATTAAATTCCTTCTCGGATCATATTGTTTCAGATCGAAGAGGGATAGTTACACCTGAATACCGCGCAGAACACGAACGAGTTGGTGATGATAATGTGATTACTAATAATAAGACATATGGTACTGCCAAAATTGTGCAGCCTCAGGTAATTGTAACGTATTTACTTACGTATTTACTATTTAACACAGTTAAATATAATAAATATTGTTCAATAAACGTATAATTGTATACATATTTTTCGTTATTTTTATTTATTTTAACAGTCGAATGGTACAACTGTTCAAACGAGCTCTAACACAGATCTCACGGGCTCGATGAATAACTTGATCAGCGGTCAACATTCTCCAAGAATAGAGTCAATAAACGGTGAGTTGACCCTCTTGAGACATCCTACACGTTGTCCCGAGGATCTACCAAAATATCCGCGCCAATATATAAACGATACTTACGTGCCGCCGTATCCGGCGCAACATTGCTCTCAGGATTCTGTGAAACATATTAAATATACCGAGATAGACCAGTTAAATCCAGACTTTCAGAAATATCCGTGTAAATGCGAGGATGGTTTGCACAAGTATCCTCATAGATGTAGAGAGGAATATCATAGGTGCTCGGATAATAATCTTATATACGATCAGTGCATAGGGGAACAGAAATATGGCATTGATCTTCAGAAATATCCCCAAAGATACTCCGAGGATCCCTTACGTTATAAGATAAGCGAAAAGAATGGTTATACCGATCTGCAAAAGTTTCCTCAGTGCTATTCCGAAGATCCATTACGGCTTTCGCAATCCCCGCATATGCTTAAATATAACAATTTGAGGTGTACCGAACACAGCTTAAAATATCCGATAACGAAGAATATTCTGCCGGCACGTATATTAGGCACAGGTGGCATACCGATTATCGGGCAGACCGCAATTGGTCTAGTGGTCAATAGATTCGGTTCCGGGCCACTAACTAATAATTTATCGTATGCGGAGAATTCATTGTGCCCGAGCGATAGTACGGAGGAAGATCTCTTGAATCGTCGTTTCATTATGAGTTCACTGAGTGATAATGAAGACATTTAACGTCTATCATTAACCAAGAACGCATTTTTAAATTATAAGATTTATTTACAGTAGAAAGAAAGAGAGAACAATAAAATTATTATTATTATCACATTCTTATACTAAAGAAATCTTGGACTTATTAGAAAGCTTTAATACAATTAGAATCGTAATTCGTCCTATTAAAAAAATCTTCCACATTGAGAAAGTGTACTGATTTATACATATACATATAAATGATTATATATGATGTTCTTGATTCCTTTAATTGGGAATTTAAAAAATTATATATACAAATGCTGAGAAGTTAAATTTAATTGTTGAAAAAAAGAGATCTATCTATTTATTTTTCGAAGATATCGTTTTTTGCATTACGCATAGATGTTTATTTTAAAACTATATATATTACAGTTATATGATGGTATATAAGTGAATTAAGAGTATACGATATCAATTATATTTTTGCTTGATGTAACTCTTCTTAATGATATTCTTTTCAATTCATATTTTATATATCATGATATAACCAAGTACTGTGCATTAAACTTCTAAATCAATTATTGCTAATTTACACATATTCAATATCCACGATTCTAAAGATGATTTCATGAATTTTGCCACAATTGCATAAGTTTCTTCAGTGCTATTATAAATACGATAAAAGTGCATAATGCAAATACACGTTTTTTGATAAGTTTCTTTAATTTTGAATTTAAATGTAAATGTATTTGTATATATATTTATCTAAGTTTCTTAGTAATTAGTAAAATTTGAACATAAGTAATTCAATAAATTGTATTTCTTTGTTGTCTAAAATAACGTCCTGTTATCGAGGGCTCAGAGCGTACTACTCGGTAAGTTCATACATTTTGATCGTCATTGAATGTATGTTTTAATATACGAATGGCCAGAGCGAACATATTATGAAACTTTTCGGAATGGATCGAAATCCATTCCGAACAATTTCATAATATGTAACTGATTATCTTCACTAGCATCACTAGCATCACATAAATTACTATACATGTGACATTTCTTTTATATTTTTATGAGACTAATTCTAGCAATATATTAATTGCAGGGTTTATGGCTTGTGACTAATTGGTTTATAATTTGGTTTTATATTATATAAGAGCAAGATAATAGCTTATATAATTTATAAATAAGTTAGTGAATATATACACGGAAATCACATCGAATTTTTTATTTTCAAGAAAAATTGTAATATAATAATTTTTAATTTTTCGATTTGTGTATTTTCTTTAGAAATTTAAAATTCGATAAGATTTTTGTAATACCAAAGTACAAATGTGACAAATGTAATTTGATATACTCTTTTTTTTGTTTTCACGCGTAAACGAAAGCATTGTCCAAAAAAAAGAAATATTTTTGCAATGCTATGTTTAATGTAAGATGTTAACTTTACGGAATGTAGGGAATGTACGGAATGTGTACTGAGGATTAATATTTAATTAGCATTATTAAGTGGGAAATTATGATACAGCTTGCTGATATATTGTGTGTAAGAAAACACAAAGCCAACGCTGCACCTTTCTGATAATATCTTTCTAATAATTGTACGATATAATTTTTTCTTTTCTGTCGATACTAAGGAGGTTTTATAACAGCTTGTTTTTTTTCAATTGGTTTAATAGCAATTATTTATATTTTAATGCTATATGTGCACTTTTTTTGTACAAATTGTCCATGTCAACACCACCAAAATGAGATAACTTACTCTGACATTACGAACTTTGCTTCTAGGTAGTACCACAAACAGTATAAGTCAACTTGTTACCAACGAAATACCGCTAGCGTCTCTCAATATAGCACCAATTGATATCGACGAAATCGCTCCGCTGCCTTCTCGTCAAAGTGTCGTGGTCTCTTCCACTCTGGATACATCTTCCATACCAACAGTAACTGTAACAACCCCTTTATCTGCGTCTAGACTTAGACTATTGCAGGATACGACTATGATAGAATCCGCCTTAGACTTGGATTCGTTGGAAGATGCAAGCGTTGGCAGAGGAAGTCAGTCAGGACTTATAAAAATGGGTGTAGTATGAAGCTATAAGCCATAAAGATTAAGAATGATCGATTTCTACATGATGGATAGTGCAATTTTAACATTGTGTATTGAAATAAAGAATGCAATTTGTTTGCATCATCATCGAGAAAAGTTCACACACGATATGATAATTAAATGCAAATGTAATCGTTAATTATTAAATACAACGGGTAGATATTTATAGATGTTAAACTTTTTCTTGGAAGAAAAAGTGATTCAAGAAATTTAACAAATTAGAAAATTTAAGTCACAAAATATAGGAATTCATTGCTATGATCAAAGTACAAATATGATTATTTTGATAATTTTGTATGATCAATTGCATAATTAAGTTGCAATAATGTATTTAAATCATAATTTCGTATGACTAACTATTTATCATATCATGTTCATGTTGAACTATAATAATCATATGCCAGAAAGGAAGTACGATACTTATATTTCATTTGTCCAAATATTTCTGCGTTAATTGTAGAATTGTCATTAAATGTAGAACCTCCCTAGAAATTTTTAGAAAAATTTTTGAATAATATTGTTAACGTGTTAATTTATTATTTATATTAAATTAGTTACAATTCTATAAATTATTCGCGATTTTATAAAAGAAAGATATAAAAAAAGTTGCTCGAAAAAAGATATTATAGTGATTTTAAAAGAGTCATATGTTACTTAATTTTGTTTGCAAATTTATAAGTATAAATGTATAAGTTATGTCACACATAAGAAAATTTATTTTTCAATTTATGGCATCTCTAATTATTCGAGATATATATATTTTGCATTATTTTATATGTATATATATATATACGATATTATGGAGATCAATGAATTTATTATAATAAATGTAAAAAGTCGATAGCTACGTGTGTACAAATCATATTTCTGTTCATGTTTGTACTCAATGAGGAAAAAGAATCAAAGTTGCACTACAGAGAATGGAGTAAACATGTTTAAACAGTGAAAGTGAAAGAAAAAAAGAGACGTTGCTTTACGTACGAGTAAAGAATATTTATTGCAGAAAAATATAAGAATTACGATATTTTTTTGTTATGTTTTCCTAACATTCTTAGAGATATTGTCTTTTTGAAAGAATTTGTCGTGTACAGTGTAAAAAGTTTTGTAAATAAAATTTTCATACACGTTAGCATAGAAAATTTTACAGAATATTTACAGAATTTATTAAAGCAATGCAGTTGATAGCAAGCATTTAAACATTAGGATTATCACTGCCTAATTTATTAACAAATTTTGTATCAAAATTGCATGTTATTACCTAATTTGGCATTATCATGCGATATATATTATTCATATACAAGTAATATTGAAAATTATATTAATAACAGAGTTGTCATATTAAAGATATAAAGATTGCCATTACGAAGACTAAAAATTCTAAGACTACTATATTCTTTTGTATATAAACATGTATAATATGGTGTATGTATATATTATGTTGATGTATAATAAAATCCATATATAATATAAAGCAAGTTAAAAACATTTGTTGTAATATTTTATTTTCTTCAAAATATATATTAATAAAAATGAATAATGCATGTGAGATAAGCAAACCATACATTATTTTTATTTCACGCTAAAAGTTTGTCAATTTTTTTTATTTTCATAAATATAAAAATACTTGAGTAATTATAAGAATTCTATCTCATAAAAACATTCAAACGCCAAAATATTCGATTAATTCCAGATCTAAATCTCTTTTGAATAAACAGATGTTGAAACAGAACAATAGTACTGAATCCACAAATAATGAAGTTCAAATCTCTTGTTAGAGTTTATAAAGATGTTCTTCATCTTTATCATTGATATATCATTGACTTTAAAGAAACATAGTTTGTAAAACTTCCTGTTTTTAACTGTCTCTTTTTATGTAGACCAGATTGGGAGGAAATTAGACTAGAATTTCCAAATACTGTATAATCGTATTCGGAAAAATATTACTATCAATTTAATTGTTACTAATCACAAGATTGAATTTGATTATGAAAAATATTAAGATTTTAAATAATGAAAGATTCTTAATCAAACGCTTGACCTCAGAAATATTGCGTATTAAATTACAAAAAAATAGCTTGAATTTATAATCTGACACGGAATCTTTATATCATTCTTATATGTATATTAGCCTTAAATAAAACATGTTCCTGTTCTCAGATTACTTCACGCTTTAATTTTATTTTTCTAATCTATAATGTATTTATTATTTTATATTTCTTATTTCTGTTTATAATATTGACTCATAATATTATAATTATTTATTTCGATATCGATTCGGTATTAATTTAAGTTTAATTTTTTATATTAAATGTGTTCGCTTTGAACGTTCTATAGCGTACTGTCTTGCTGTCGCATGTAATGAATGACAAAGATAGAATAAAGCTTACAGCGCGTGACATGCAAAGCGAAATTTACTCTCCAGACTCTATTGGTCTGTTTTTTATTCCTGCACTCTCTGAACTGGTACACACGGTGCAATAAGTTGAAGTGAAGTAAACATATGTTTATACGTGTGTATCAGTTCAGAGAGTGCTGGAAAAAAAAACAGATCTGTTAACAGATCATGTTAGATGTATAAGTTATCATCCGAGCAGCACATATTAGTTGACCAACGGTTGGTTTTAAATCGGAAGTATCGGCAGTTGGGAAAACAATATTAAATCGACATTATTAAAATGCTACGATCCGATGAATCGTTAGACAGGCTATTTATTTATTTATTTTATAAGAATTAAAGAGATTGCTGTGCTTCCTTGTATATTTTAAAATAACCAGCAGTATTTTTAACTATTTAAGTGTATACATTATTACATTAACCCTTATTGCTGCAATCTTGCAGCAATATTATTTTGCAAAATTGGCAATGTTACAGCAATATTGCCAATCTTGCTGCAAGGTTACCCCAATGCAACCTTCAATTAGCAATATTGTTGTAATCGTTCACCAATATTACAAATGCAAGCTTGATTTGTAAATATTGCTGCAAACTTTCTGAAATGTTACAAAAGAAATTGCAATATTGCAATGTTGCAGCAAAATTGCAACAAGATTCGGTGCTGTAATGGAAGTATATATATTAATCGATTAATGACATACTACCAACCATTTGTTGAACGATGTTTAGCCGAAATTGGACCAACTAATAATTTTTCTCAAAATAATATTGAATAAGATTTCATTATCGTATAAGGTTACAACATCAAAGGAAAAATTATTTAAGAAATTTCCTTGATACGTTATTTTTCAATTTATTGTGGTAATTATTTTTTATATCAGTGAATTAACAATGGAAAGCCTTTAGGCACCGGCCGCTGTGATTGGTGGTGTCCAATCGAGACATGGTCAATCGGGATACTCCCAAATTAATATTAGCTAAAAATTATATGTGTATTGCAAAGTTCTACGCACAATGGAAAAAATATTAGGAACGTGAATAAATATTAAATATTTATACCTTGTCTATAATTACAAACTTATTTAGAGTCACAGAAACTAATAATTGACGCTTCTGATTTACTGTCGCGACAATCACTTCTACGATTCTAAATAAGTTTGCAATCACATTATAGACGAATATAATATTTAATATTTATTTCTGCTCCTAATATTTCCTCCAGTGTGCGCAAGATTTTGCAATCAATGTTAGTTCATTATCATTTGGCAACATTGGACTAATATTTAGAATTTAGAGAATCGACATATGCCCGATATTGAATCAATGTTTTTATGCAATTGAATCATTTTTCAGGTATTAGTATAATGTTGGCTAAATGTAAACTCTAACATTTCACCAATCATTGACCATCGGTAAATATGATAAAATAATTATTTTAACATATTGTAATATAAAAATATCAAAGGCGATAATTTTTTATATTTCGTGATAGAAGAAATCACCACCTTTTCACGGTTTCCGTCGAGCAATAATGTGTATGTCATTTATTAATAAAAAGAAATACAGAACTGCTAATATTATTGCAAAAATAACTTCTTTGATTTTGTTATTTTACTATATTATATTTTAATTTGCTCTTAAATAATAACAATAACTTTACTCCCCGAGTAGCGCAAAAACATTAGTCTTATATTAAGTCTATGTCGATTACCCAATGATCTTATACCAGCCCGACGTTTTGAAATGACAATGGACCAATATTGGCGGCGTTTACCGATGGCCAACGGTTGATGAAATGTTGGACTTGACATTTAACCAACAGTACCAATATACCAACAACTGAAAAATGATCCAATCGCATAAAAACATTGATTCAATATCGGGCATATGTTGACTGTCTAAATTTTAAATATTGGCCCAATGTTGCCAAATGAACTAACATTGATTGAACATTGATTGCCTTGCGCAATAGAAGAAATATTAGGAACAAAAATAAATGTTAAATATATTAGTCTATATAATTACAAACTTACTTAGAATCGTAGAAGCGGTTGTCGCGACAGTAAATCAGAAGTGTCAATTATTAATTCCTATGACTCTAAATGAGTTTGTAATTATAGACGAGGTATAAATATTTAATATTTATTCACGTTCCTAATATTTTTTCCATTGTACGTAGAACTTTACAATACACGTATAATTTTTAGCTAATATTAATTTTGGAGTATCCCGATTAACCATATCTCTCGATTGGATACCACCAATCATAACGGCTAGTGCCTAGAAGCTTTCTATTGTTCATTTTAATTCACTTTGAAATAAAAAATAGTACTATGATAAATTGAAAAATAACGTATCAAGGAAATTTCTTAAATGATTTTTCCTTTGATATTGTAGCCTTATACGATAATGAGATCTTATTTAATATTATTTTGAGAAATATTATGGTTGGTCCAACTTCGGCTAAACATCGTTCTACAAATGGTTGGTATTATGTCGTTAATCGATTAATAATGTACACTTAATAATATACACTTAAATAGTTAAAAATACTGCTGGTTATTTCAAAATAATTTAAAATATACAAGGAAGCAATCCCTTTAATTCTTATAAAATTAAGAAATAAATAGCCTGTCTAACGATTCATCGGAGCGTTTTAATAATGTCGATCCAACATTGTTTTCCAAACTGCCAATGTTTCCGATTTAAAACCAACCGTTGGTCAACTAATATGTGTTGCTCGGGTCGGGATCAAAGAGAGAGATTATCCATTGACATATAGAATGAACTTCTGATGACAGTGGTGGAGGTAGAGATACGTGTGGAGTGGCAGATAATAGTATGAACCTTTCCTTCTCTGTCTATTAAAGCCTGATTGATTATTGTTGCTCTGCAGAGCAACAATGATACCAGATAATATAATTATCTAGATAAAGATTAATTAAACGTAATTAGATAAGTTCAAGATAATTTAGGCTACGGTCCACTTGACGCTACATATTTGAAGCATTCTTTGATTGGTCAATTAATAAAATTCTTTTTTCTAATTGATCAATCATATTCTTCGAAGCATTTGTAGCATCAAGTGGACTGCAACCTTAATTTTAAATTTATCTAGATAAAAAATGAAATTATAAGTCGTTATTAATTTAGATAATTTTAAGATAATATTAAACAACATAATTCAGGATGTAAAAACAATATTCATATTTTCATTTATAATATAAATTTTTATTTCTTAAAAAGTTTTTTTTTTAATGTTTACAAATATTTTTTGACAAAAATTTCTGCTTGGAACATGTATTTATTGTTTAGGTGTTCCACTGATGCCAATGATATATCATACTTGAAAAAAATCTGTTTGATATGTAGATAAAATAAGAAAATCTAATTTTCTTTAGATTTTAAATGAAAATATTTAAAAGGTACTTCAATGTTGAAAGTACTTCCTTTTTTTTTTTAATATATAGAAAATATGATAAATATATATACTCGAACATTAGAAAAAAAAAATGAAAATCCGAATATAGAAAGTACAAGCGAAAACTTATAAGCGTAAAACATCCGTTTATAAAAAAGATGTTTTAAAATTCTATTAAACTCGCTAAATATTGATATAGATAACTTGAAAAAGATGATACTTTATCTAAAATGAAGATGGAGATAATATATATTCTAATAATCTAGATAAATTTAAGATGAGGCTGTTTCTTCATTTAGATAATTATGTAAGTTATTTTATATAGATAACAGTAAACACTGCACACACAACTGAGTATAGATCGATACATATAATGACCTGTCTAAGGCATGACTGCGACACCAATGCATTTTCCTGATTTAAACTCAACTTTTGATATATTTCCGTCATGCGACGTAATTTTAACTAGCACCATTGGATTTTCCGCTTCGAAAACTAAAAAAATAATATAAATATTTTATTTTCTCTGAGCACAGCAAAAACAAGCCTTTTTGTAACATTCTTCTTTATATTATACACTAACTTTCAAATTGTATACATCAAATAATTTTAAAATTTTTACATCGAAATTTATACATGTGATTTCAAAATATATTATATTTTTTAAAATGGATATTGTTTATTACATAACATAAATAAATTATACTTTATGTGTACTATGAATAAAATGTAAATGTATATATTAAATTATGAGTTGATGTACGAGGACAGCTATCAACAATATAATAAATGCAACACTTAAGCCAGTAAGATAAACGGCTATTTGATAATTTCCTGTTGTATCTGCATTATTGTCCAATGGTTTAGCATTGACATCGCTTTGGCAGTAGAATTCTATAGGATCTGTGTTAACATATTTGGTCGCAATCAAATAATATATGTGACTTTGAGTTATAATGCCATTTTATATTTTTTTACTTACCAGCTTGTAGCTCTACCTCTGTTTGAACCTGACTTTCTTCGAGATCTTCGAGATCTAAAAGTTCCTGCAATGACAATAATGCCTCTTGCGGTCCTTCGCCGGGAAATAGATAATCCGATAATGTAACTTTATTTTCTGGTAACGCTATTAATACCCGTCTCGGTGGTTCATGCAACGTGATATTCTCTGGAATCAAGTTGTAAGGATGCAGAATATAAATATGAAATTCTATTATTTGTATTGTATATTCCTCATTTGTAATTTAACCTTCAGGAGAACCATTTTCTTCCTCTATCAAACTATCCCAATGCATTTCTAATCTGCTTGCCAAAGATCTCACTATATCTTCTTTCACAGCCGTATTGGCTTCTGCAATACTGGCTTTCTGATGTACAAATGTTCTACTGATTAATATCCCAATTAGTCGTATTGATGCGCTGCATGATGTTGTTCTTATATCCATATCATTGTTATCTTGTGACTAATAAAATAGATTTTATTTAATTTATAAATTAATTTCTTAATATATCTTTTTGTAAACTTTAAGTAAAGTTCTATTCATACTTACACAGGGAATATATAAACTAACTTGAAATAAATTATTGCTATCGTTTGTCTTATTTTGACACTCTTTACTACTTTTCTTTCTTTTACCAAGTGTTTCTAATGTGGCATCCAGAGATCTAACTTCTCCCTCAATAACAACAAGTGAAGAATCGATTAAATTTGCCACATTTGTCAAAATATTCTGTAAAATTTAATGTTTTTAATATGATATTGTGTAAAATAATGATAATTGTTCATTCATTAATACCTGTAATTGCTTCTTGAGAGTTTCAGGATCCTTATCTGCAGCAATAAGATATAATCTGTCAAAGTCTACTAGGGTTTCAAGTTGATGCCACTTAGTTGCTTTTTCTTGGAATTTCCAATCAGTTGGTTTTAACATACTATCCTTAGCAATGTCTATAGACTTGCAAATATATCTAAAGGTAAAAGTCTCTAATTACTGAAATAGTTAAGATATAACATAGAATTTAAATTTGCTTAAAGAACTCAGGGTGGCATACTTTTGTGTAACACTGTTAAAACTTAATATAAGCTTTTCATCCTGATTATTTCCACAAAGATACTTATTATTCCATGACAAAGTTTTATGAATTGCGCCAAGAACTGACTTAAGTTTTTGTACATTGCTAGTATTATCTAAGGTATCGTTAGGTCCAACAATAAATATGCCAAGTACCCACATTCCACCAGGCAGCATTCTTGTAACCTGTAAATAAAAAAAAACATGCTATATACATGATATATAAGGCTTTATTCTTTGTTGCTTGTTGCATTAAAACTTTCTATCTTGTTTTTGCCAAACTTCAAATATATACAATAATAAATGTATGTGGAGAAAATAGAGACCAACAAATGAATAACACAAATAATAGAAAATTGACTAATAATTTTCGCAATAAATTCTTTACAGATTTTTTAAGATGTTTATTAGTATCATTGTTAAATTGATGATCAATCTAATTTTATATTACTATTCTAATTTAGGATCGCATTTCAAGTCCAATAATCATATTGGTGGATATAGAAGTAAAAAATGTTTATAGAATTCTAAAAATTTATATGAAAATATTATTAAGCAAAATCCGAGTAAAAACTTTTCCCTTATTCGAATATTTATCTATTTGAAGTACAAATATACAGCTATAAAAAACAAACTTATAATTATCTTTACTTAATACACTAGGTTGCTTAAATATATATATTAATAATTCTTTATTTTTCAAATTGTTCTATATCTATGACAAGATAATCACTTGTCATAAATCGAAATGTTCATATATCATTACTTGTTATTAAATTTTATAAGTATATTTGTACATTAGGTTGGTACAAAATTGTTTTTTGTTTTATTATTAATACGAAATGTGTTTAAAAAAAATTTGACAGTTATATATTGATAAAGCAAAGTTTCAGCTTTAAAAATCTGTTTTTTTAATTGTGGTGCAATTGTGGCACATTGTGATTTTTAAAGGAATTATGAGCAATCAAAGTCAAATACTACTTTTAATCCGGGATAACTTAGTAACCAAAAATATCTTAGGAATAATTTAAAAAAGGATTTTGTAGAGAAATCTTTAAACTTTCACATTAGAAAGTCGAAAATTTTTGCAATTTTGTGGAGCGTGACAACAAAATGAAAAAAGTTTCCCATTTGGTCTAGCTTATAGTTTTTTATATGTAAAAATTAATATATCACAGAAATTCAAAAAATATAGTGAAAATAAATTCGAAAATAAAAATTTTAAGCTTTAAGGGGATCCTAAAACGAAAGACGAATTCCAATGATGTCAGACTTTTTAATTCGAAATTAAAAATGTCGATAATAATAATATCTTTAATTTCTTGTATTATCGTTTTGTCTCAAACGCGTACATCTGTCGTTATTTAACATATTGCAGAACCATCTCTCACAAAATCTGGCACCTACTACAACACGCAATGCTCTCTTTTGCTCTACTGGCAATATCGCACGCGATCGTGCGCACGTATGCTTACAAATTTTCAGGCACGCTAATCTTTTATGTTAATTTTCTACGTTGTTCCTGAATGTAATTTGCACCTCACCATTCCCATTTTATCCAGACTACCAAATTTTTATATGAAGCAAATATTCGCACATGTGACAGTTCTAGATGCTGTATCGAATTAAAAATAGGTAAAAGATCTTAATTTAAAAAATTTCTTTCATTTTCAGCATGAAATCAATCGGCTTGAGGTACATTAGTGCCTACCCAGACAGCACCAAGTCGTCTAAAAGACGACTAAAAGATGTCTAAATTGTTATAAAGATGTCTTTTAGTGAGAGAATATAGTCGACGAAAAGATGACTAATAGATGACAGATGTCCCACTGCTAGTTATCTTATAGCCTCATTCTTATGATGACTAAAAGATGACTAATTTTGGACATCTTTTCGTCGTCTTAATTATGTCGTGTAAAAGATTATATTTTGGCATATATAATTTCCAAGAATATCAGATCTCTAAATTAATTTTCAAAATTAATCAAGAAGTCATACTGTCAAAATACATTTATTTTCGTCACGGAGTGCTCCCATTTTGGGGACTCCGTCTTCAAAAAAATTATTTTGTTACTTCATGGAAAATCCCATCATGTTGCGACTATTATTCTATTCTGTATAGTTTTTATTTATGAGAAATGTAATTCTATCGCGTCCATCTAGTGGCAATGTCGCATACTGTTCTTGGATCAGCGACTTTATCTTTTTTGTTATCTTTTCAGCAAAACGGAAAGATATCTTTTAGTCGACTTTTTGTTTTGCCGAAAAGACAACCATAGAAAGATGACTAAAAGATGTCTTTTTTTTAAGTTGTCTTTTAGACAAAACTAAAAGACATCTTATAGACATCTTTTCGTTTTGCCGAAAAGCCAACTTAAAAAAGATATCTTTTTGTCATCTTTTAGACATCTTTTCGCTTTGTCGAAAAAATAACTTAAAAAAGACAACTTTTAGTTATCTTTTAGTTTTTTGTGCTGTCTGGGTATACTTTAATTATGAAAAAAATTTTTATATCGAGTAAAGCAAATAAAAGAATAGTGTGTTGAAAAATTAATCATGTTTGTCGGTAAAGAAGGATCGACTTTAGGGTTCCCTTAAAACCCTTTATTTAAATTAATTTCATTCATTTTTAACGAAGTTATGGCTGTTATTAATACTAATATGGAAAACAGCCATTTCATTTGCACCAATCTAATAAAAAAATATATAAAAAAGTTATTGACACTGATAAGATTATTTGATTTGAAATGATTCTAAGGCCTTGTGTACACGATGTAAGAAATTGGTCCAAGATCTTGAACGGAGAGAGGATTAACCAATCGCATT
>JANQDE010000401.1:56477-67313 GCA_037157785.1 Cephalotes varians | reverse complement strand
ATCAAGCCATTAAACTTTTGATTAACAATTTTTTTTCTATCTCTTACTGTTTCGAAGATATTCGACTTCCAAGAAAAAAATCGTTTTTCTTTCAAGGGGGGTTTCACCCCCTAAATATGAATTTGGGCACGTATAAAAAAATACGTGCCTCTTAAATTTCTGTGTTTTACAACATATTTCAAAGAGAATTAAATTGGCGTCGGACAGTTGTGGTACTTCCCTTGTAAGTAATATCTTATGATATAAAATTTTCGTTTTTTGTCAAGCCATATATTTAATTCTTTTTAATAAAATAAGTCTAAAATACTAATTAACTAAGAATTAACTAATTATTAAGTAAGGAAACTAAGAAAACCACTTTAAAAAAATGCATCAATAGTACTTCACGGATAATGTGGAAATCTATTGTTAAAATTTTAATTATTATAACTATTATATTATAATTTTGTTGTAAAGTTTTATTATCACAAATATTATTAAAAAACACATAAAACATATTTTTAAAAAATTTAATATTTGTAAAAATAAAAATAATTTAATAAAGAATTATAATAAAAAATGTTTTTACAGCGGAAGACACGATTTGGGTGAACATTTTTTATATGAAACGCTTCTGAGAGCGTGCGGCGGCTCGACTGTCAAGCTTCGAGCGGTAGTGAGAAGAAAATAAGCGACGCCTTCGGAATCGACCTGAAAAGGATAACTAATTTCGAGCATTGATCTATGTTAAATGCCATCCTACTGCCTCGTCAATCAGAATTCGACATGGCGCATATCTCATTAATATCATTGTTAGAGCCTTTCACCCTTTACTACACAACCCGCCGATACGGTATCTATTGCTGATCAATTCTCATCAACTCTCAACATCAACTCTCGTCCAACTCCGGAAGCTTCTATTTCGGACGCGGCTCCTCGTACCGTGTCTATATGTAAGGAATCCTCTTCTTGTGCCGCGCTTCACCTCTGCGACAGTGACTGCAGAAAAGACTAAAGCCTCGACTGTTAAACGCGACACCGGTCTCGGTGCTATTCTAAAACGGCGGAAAGATTGATGCTCGTCCGTAACGCGCTTTGCTTCTCTTTGTCACGTCAATTGTCAATCCTTCCTCTTCTACTTCACTGAATTCTGCGATATTTTCTCTAGTAATTCTTTCGATATTTTCGCTATGTCTGAAACTTGGCTGAAACTTGGCTGAAGTCTCATATTCCGGATAGTTTGGTCGATTTTTTCGGTTATTGACTTATTAGATTAGACAGAGAGGGAAAAAGGGAGAAGGTATTGGTTTGTWCKTGCATCACGGCTTAGARACCAAGATTCTTGCTTCATCACTCAAGCAATACTGTGTGCAGCCCTAGTATATGCTCATAAGCATTTCGGCCGAGAATAGCAGGCCTCTCCTGCTCGGTGTCATTTATCATCCTCTCAAGCTATTGTAGATTACTTTGCCCTCTTTCAGGCCGAATTCAAAAGATTCCATCCGTCCTATGGCAATAATCATCAACGATTTCAATGTTGATTTTAACTACATTTCCCATGACTCTGACTCCTTATTTGACTTTTGCATCTGTAATCATCTCATCATTTGTATTTCTCTTCTTTGTATCTTTCCTTACTACTCATTACACTGTATTTTCTCACACCTGCATAGATCACTGTTTAGTGATCATGCATTCGTTAAATCTTTCCACCAACAACCTTTTTCTTTTCTCTCCATTTACGATCTCATCGAGATCACCTTTGATTTCTTTGTTTATCGCCTTTCTCCTTGTACCATTATTGTCGCGATTATTTCCGCTTTGATTTTGAGTCCCAGCTCTCTCTCATTTCTCGATTGGTCTGCATTCGATCGGCTACTCTCGACGGAAAAATTGAAATTCTCAATCACTATCTCCTTACGACTCGCGATGCTCCTGTCCGGTCCTTCCAGAACTAAAAAACTCTCTGCTCCCTGGCTTGATGAGACAATTTAATCTCTCATGCATAAAAGAGATGCAGCAAGAGGAGTTTCCCTTTCATACCCTTCCTCTGCTAACCGTAATTTCTTTTGTGCCCTTCGTAATGAGGTCAACTGTCTCATTGACGCATCCAAAAGTGATTACGTGATGCAGCTCTTGAACTCCACAAATCGCTCCTTTCGCCTTTGATTCGAACTTTGATCCTTAGGCCTTGCCAAGTTCAAATCTTCTGCTATCATCTTGCTCGATCAATCTCTTCACCTCGGTTCATTCCTCTTTCTCTGTTTCACTTTCTTCCCCTGTTTCCCTCCCAGTCTCTCTTTATGTCTTTATGTCTTCTCCAGACATGTCTTTATGTTTTCTTTCTTTCCGTCTTATCACTCCTCTCCTTCTCTTTCTTTACTCGACTTCATTTTTTTCTTCTCTTACATCACTCCTAATATCTTGTTTCGGGCGCTCATCAAATGTTCTTCTAACTTCGCAGAACCTGACGATATTAATCTTCTCTTGGACAATTTTTATGATTTTTGATTCCTCTGATCATTGATCTTTTCAACCTTTCCCTCAATTCCTCTACCTTCCCATCCGCGTGGAAATTATCCTATGTTACTCCACTTCCTAAAGTTAAAATCCTTCCTCCCCTTCCGACTTCCGCCCTATCTTTTTCCTTTGCTACCTTTCCAAAATTTTGGAGCGTCTAGTTTACGATCAACTCTCATTGCACTTCCATTTTTATCAACTTCTTAATCCTCTCCGCGTTTTCGGCGTGACAATAGTATTCAAACCGCACTGGTCAAATTGATCGATGATATCAGAGCTGTTAATTAAAAAATGATCACTCTACTTGTCCTTCGATTTCTTCAACGCCATTCTTCGTACGCCATGACTTGCTTCTCCATAAACTCTCAAAATTTCAGCTATCTTCTTCTGCATTGAAATGGTTTGAGTTCTATCTCTCTGGTCGATCACGGTGTTTTCGCGGACCTAGCTCTTCCGTATGGGCCCCTATCTCTGCAGATATTCCTCAGGGCTCTGTGTTTGGCCCATTACTATTTGCCACTTTCATTGAGATTCTCCCTAAAATTCATCGTATATCGTACGCCGATGATCTTCAAATTTATTTTTATTTTTCTCCGCGTGATCTTGAAGTCACTTTGAAAAAGATAAAAAAAGCCGCCATTGAGTGCTGGTCCTCTCGCAACGGTTTGACGCTAAATGCCAATAAAACTAAGGCATTATTGTTAAAAATTTTTGTTAATAACTCAAAGAAAAGTCACAATCTTGGGCTGCATTTAATGGTACTCCCATCGACGTAGTTGATCATGCGATTAATCTCGGCATTAATTTCTCCAATACTCTAAACTAATCCAAGCAAATCAAGATTTTCCAATAAAGTAAATAGCATTCTCTGGAGACTTAAATTTTATAAAAACAGTTTCTCGACCAGTTTGCGTACTCGGCTCGTGTCTTCCCTCATCTTCTCCATTTTCGTTTACTGTTCAGAGGTCTTTATGGACTTAACCGATCAAAAACTTAAATTAAAGCGTCTAATGAACGCTTGCGTGCGTTTCATCTTCATTCTGCGCAAAGGAACATGTTTCTCATTTTTATTACACCTTAGGCTGGCTCGATTTTGATGACATAAGAGTCTATCTCATATATTGCCTATTATTTTCCATGCTTTAATCGGGCACCTCATCCTATCTTGCCTGCATCCTTCATTCTTGTTTTAGACCTCGCGACACCTCATGCCTCTTTCCACGATCTTGTTCTTCCTTCTTGCCGCACTTCTTCTTTTCAACAATTCTTTCAATACGTAGCTGCTTCTCTGTGGAATTTCCTCTCTAATACTCTCCGGGTTTCCGAATCGTTCAGTGTTTTTAGACGGGGACTCTTTTGTCATCTGCTTTGGGCCAGAACCTGCTAATTTTATATTTACTTTTATCCTTTGTGAGTTACTTGTGACTGATTTATTGTTTTCTTATTATCTTTATTGTTCTACTGATTTTTTGTTCATCATTGTTAAACATTTTTATTATTACCTTTTTTTATTATTATTTTTTTATTCTTCTTTATCTTTTATCTCTACTTTACGTATTTTGTAATTTATGTTGTGATGTTTTCTTATGTTTTCTCGTTCTTATTATGTTCTTATGTTCTTATCATTGCGCTTGATTTGTATGTTCTTAGAGTGCTTTAGAACCACAATAAACGCTTTATCTCTCTCTCTCTCTTTCTCCCTCTCTTTCTCTCTCTTTCTCTCTCTCTGTGCGTGCATGCGTACGAGCGAGCAGACATGCGAGTGGGTGTGTGTGATTTCAGAGATCCATATTTCTTTATCATTTGACTTTTTGTTACAAGTTACAATAATAAAAATATTTGTTCAAAATCATAAAAACAATATATTTTATTATCATCATTTCAAAATAAAGCAATTTGACTGGGATCATTTCTCCATAAGAAATATGCATATTATAACATGGATATTATAAATTTATTTATAACAGATACAAGGAGATCTGAGTACTCTTTGCTGGACGCAGAACAGAATATCTTCTTGCATTAAGCATGAAGATCTCATTAATGTAATTTATGCGCCTCTTAACTTTAGAGATATTATGTTGACTACTGGCAGAATCACTCCCGAATCTATTGGAATGTTCGAATACAATTTTAATAGTTTACTTGGCTTGGAATTTACTGGATTTGATACGTATGGACGAAGAATAATGGGAATATGCACACAAGGGTACGATTATTTACATATTACAAGTTGATTACCAATTATTTGTTCATCAATTGTTGTTGATTACTCAAATATGTGTTTTATATGTACAAGTGAATATATGCGATATATTACATAAAAGAAAGACATGTTGCAAGAAAAGCATTGGCCATAGCAAGGATTTTCCCAATTTGACCATAGTAGCGAACATGTCAATTTCTTCAGGCAAATATCTCGAAAAATATTTTAGCAATGTTACTATGGTTGTGTTCCAAAATTGACTGCCAGTGTTGAAAATTTATAGTGAAAAGTTATAGTTTATTTATAGTATGTAACGTAAACTATAGATTTTTAGCACTGGCAGTGAATTTTGGAACACCACCTATAGAATAATATTTAACGATATATAACATATTAGAATTTGTAATTCTTTATTATTGTATATAATGTCATCGTGAACCCAGCAAAACACAAAGTAACAGTAATAAAATTATTTTTCCACTCAATAATATAATATCATATATGTGCTGAGTAGTAAAATTAACCTGGTTCTAACTCAGAGCCAGAATTGCAAGATGAGAATTTATTTGCAGCACTCGCTCCCCACTATCGACCTGCGTCGAGCAGTCGAATTTCGAATCGAGAATAGCTCGAGAAAGAAAAAGAAAACTTAAGAAAAGAAGGAGACAGAAGAGATCGTTACTTCGACTGCTCAACGCAGGTCGATAATGGAGAACGAGTGCTGCAAGCGTACTGCAAATAAATTCTCATCTTGCAACTCTGCTCAGAGTTCAGGAATACACGAACCAGTAGTTGACGCCATCGTCGCGCGATGGACGCAGAGGAATCTATAGGGATTCGCGATGATGGGTCCGCGCAGTGTTCACAGTTTCGACTCTCTTGTAGCACACAGCGGCGGTGGAGGGGATACGCACACAAACAAGGGCCGTGTACGTGTCGCACGCTACTTCGGCAAGCGTCGGGCAGTAGAAAGAGATAGATGTATATCCTGCTTGTGTGCGTGTCCCCTCCACCGCCACTGCGTGCTGCAAGAGAGCCAAAACTGTGAACACTGGGTCCGCGGAGATCCATCGCCGCCGCCGCCGCCTTCGTCACCGCCATCTCTTTCTTTGTTGTTGTGTTCCCTCTTTCTTTCCGTGACATTTTCTCTCTCCAATCAATAAGTCCCACTCGCTCTCGTTGCATTTCCTTTTTCCTTTCCATAGTTCTCATAGTTATTAAAAATAATTTAACGAAATTTAATTAATTTTGTTACATTTAAACCCCGAAAGTTGTTATGTGGAAGGATTGAGAAGGAGAGGATATGGAAGGACGTATTCAGAAACTTGCAGGTACTATCTTGCAGGTACACGTGCTGCGAGTCGAACGCACTTTTATGGCAGAATATAGTTCAACGTCCCAAAAGGATGCTATAACGCCTTTTTCCAGAGCAGAGCGATCGTTGGTTCTAATTTCGAGTCAAGGAAACTTAATCCTTTTAACTTGGGACAACGTGCGATCTCTGAGGCAAAAGGGAGAAGGCGAGATTTTTAAATTGTAAAAAACGAGAACGATTTTCGCTTACAATTAAAATTTATTGAGTAAAACAATCAATATAAAAGTATAAGCAATTGTTAAATAACAGCAATATAATTATCAGGCGACATTTTTACAAATGTAATTATGGGTAAATGTGTGAGCGTGCAGGAAGCGTGAAGCGGAGTAAAGTGTTTTAGTCTTGGATTTCATTTATGATAGCCGTTGAAGGGGGAAAAGATTATAGAAGAAGCAAATAGGGATTTCATAAGGAAAAAGAGAGTTGAAAAGAAAAATAATTAAAATGGCGTCCGAATCTTGGGCCACGACAACATGCCATGACAATTTCGGTTAAATCAAAATCATCGAGCCTAAACCGGGAAGAAGAGGATTAGTGCGTTGAGGAAATTGGATAATTAATGTGGAGGATTGATGAGGATTATAATCGCCATGGCGATAATCGGACCTCTATTGAACATGTATCGAACATTTATCGTATCACTTTCAAACTACTATCGAATATCTATTAATGATCTACTGAACATGTAGTGAACATCTATTGTAACATTTAAACCACTATCAAATCACTATCGAACATCTATTGTACCACTATTACATCATTAATGATATTGTCGAACCACTATCGAATCATTGTTGAACATCTATCAAACATCTATCGGATCACAATCGAACATCTATCAAATATCTATCGAACATCTATCGAACATCTATCGAACATCAATCGGATCAATGTTAAACATCTATCCAACGTCTATTGCACATAACATTAATCATATCGTTATCGAATCATTATCTATAATTATTGATAAATTCTTAACTGAGGAGATGAAATGAAACATATTAATGCTAACAGTATATTTTCTTTATAAAAAATTTTTTCTTAGCGTTGCGACCACTAGTTAAATATTTTAAATACATTTTGTAATGCGCAATTCTTAACATGTTTTTCGCATTGCGTAGTATTAATAACATCTAGATTATTCAATGATTCTATGTTTTGTTTTATGTAATCGGTATCCAATGTCTCGATAATTGTTATTTCTCGCATCGCTTTCAGGCATGTTCGTCAACCATTCTCATTTTTAACATATCCCTTGAAGTATAAGAGAACGTCATCATCTTCGGTACCAACCACAGCCGATGTAATCAGACGTATCGCCATATTGTACGGTATCATTCCATCAATTCCTATTCCATGATGATTCGCAATCAATCAAGAAGCRCAGGACTTATCGAATTTTGTAAGTAGATTGCATGGCAGGGAGCATACAAAAATGTAATTGGAGAGAACGTTTCTCTTTCTCAACATCGCCATTTTCTTCACGACAAACTTCCTCTCAAAAGTATCCTTGCAGATCCACAAACGGTACGATCATGACGAACAGTTTTTCGAAACTGCCCCAAACGCAAACATCTCTATTTTATCTTTCCCGAAACATTCGCAATTTACATGATCTTGTGCACTATGTTGGTTAACGGACAGTATTCAATTACGCGTGTAAAATGAGACAATAGGCAATAATAAAAATTTGTGAGTACATTCTTTTGCAATCAAATTTTATTCATACATTTACAGTGGCGTTCTTGATAGACTTGTTTTATCGCGAGCAGTCAATGACTATTCGATAGAAATGAGCTTATTATGAGCAGCGTTTCGTAGCAGTCGTATCCGTAATAAGCTTTATGAAAACGCGCATATATATCAAACAAGATGGCGTATCTGTTTTTGCCAAAATGTATATTTTTGCCAAGTGTACATTCAGGTCATCATACGGATAAAATTCAGAGCTTAGATATAATTTCACGTAGGTCAAATTACAATCGTTGAACACACTGGCATCTTGAGACATGATATGCTTTCGACGGGTCTGCAGAGTAAAGATAACATATCGCGGTTTTTCCAGCTGAGTTGCAGTCTTGACACAAATACTCGTGTTCTGCAAGAGATACTCATACAGATCTTAAAACGGAAACTCATATTTAAATATCACCCATCTTCCAAAGCGTATCAAGGACAATTTATTGATCTCATTTAATATAACGTGAAGCATTTCGCCACTGCATTTTGAATAAATCAGATTTATCTATTTCTGTTGCGATCAGTCTCCACGTCATTGAGTTCGTATCGAACATGATTGTTCGCAATTATTTCCAAACGTTGTCTGCGACTCACATCATTTCTTTTTATCGTCAATCTTTCCTTGCCGTACAGAAAATTTTCGTACAGAAAATTTGGTAACGTATAAATCCTGTCGTTATATGAATATCTTTATCTCATCGCTATGTACACCTATAAAAACCTGTTGGCGTACGGATTGTACGTGTGAGTTTCAATCTTGAGATCGGTTCGTCTTCAATGTTTAAGATACCTGATCAATCTCAGATATTCCATAACACAAAACCTAATGATTTCAAAAATTCAACGTTTACCGCAGTGAGTTTTTTCCTTGATCTTTTATTGATACTTTTCTTTATAGATACTTTTGATTGTCGTCTCTGCGTTAAAAAATTTAAAATTGCGCCTCTTGTCGATTTCACTTTTTCATTCAATGTCACATTACGTTTCCGTACAATCTAACAATGATCTTCTCTCCGCGAAAATCAAGCAATCGATCGTTTTGATTTACAATGTACATTAAATCAAAACCACTACTATTATAATGATGCACCTTGAAAACGTATCGTTTTGATGATTTTCTTGGTCTGGACGATGCCCAAATAACCAGTCATGAGACGACAAAAAATGCAATGTGCCCGAAAAATGATTTCGAATACGCGTGCGTCGAGGACAATCGATGACGATCGATTGTTGCCGATGGGCGTCTCATCTTCCGGAATCCTTTACCGACCAATACCGAATATTCCGCGCGACATGGGAGCGTCAATCAACAAGACAAGCTGACTGTCGTCGAAAATCGCCGAAAATTAGAAAAAAAATAAAGAAAGAAAAAAAATAAATTTAAAATAACCACGAGCAGTGGAGCAGTGGTCACGCAAAATGATAGTCTGATGACAGGCCTGTTAGGAAAGAGAATGAAGACTCTTGAGTTTGAATCTCATCAGCTCCTAACTCCTCCGTAACTTTTTCCGTCGCCTTATCCTGAATTATAAGAAAATGTTACTCTAACCCGAACTCCTTTCGATCTCTGGACAATCCAACGAACTATACCGCCACCAAAGGCGATTATTTCACCATATTGAACAGCTATCGTACAATTACTGATTCTCAACTATAGAGAAAGAGAAAAGAAACAAAAAAATATTAATGTTTGCATACTTTATTTTTTAAAATTTCGCAATTTTTTTGATGTTGCGACTATCAGTTAAATATTTTAAATACATTTTGTAATGCGCAATTTTTAACATGTTTTCCACATCGCATAGTATTAATATCATCTTTTTTAGTGATTCCACATCTTCGTAATCGGCATCCAATTTCTCGATGATTGTGTCATCCCTCGCTTCGCTTTCGAGCATGTTCTTCAGCCATTCCCATTTTTGAGATCCCTTAACGTATACGAGAGTCTCATCGTCATCATCGTCGTCGTCATCCTTTTTTGTTCAGCCACAGCCATTGTAATCAATCGTTTCACCAAAATGTATAAAAACGGGACCATCTGGTCTTCTCATTGCAATCCATAGTAATTTGCAATCAACCAGGAAACACAAGACTTTTCGGATTTTTTAAGGAGATTCCATGGTACAAGGCTTGCAAAAATGTAATGTAAGGCAATGGTCCTTTTTCTCAACATTTTCCTTCACAACAAATTTCCTCTCAACGGTGAATCCTTGCAAATCTACAAATGTTGGCGCGACCATAATGAACAATTTTTCGAGACTGCATCTTATCACAAAACATTTCGGTTTTTATATTAAAAAAGAGTAGGAATATTTCTCAACATTGCAATTTACGTGATCTTGCGCACTACGTTGGATGGGCTACAATGGGCAGTAATCGATCACGTGATCGTGTAAGATGAGACAATAGATATGTAGTATTCGCGGATACATTATCTCTGCATGCAAATTCTATTCGTACATCCACGGTGGTGCTTTTGATAGATATGTTTTATCGCGAGCAATCAATGATCATAAAAGGTCCTACTACAGAAATGAGCACACATTGAGAAGCGTTTTGAAGCTGTCCGTAATAAGATTTACGAAAACGCGCATACCAAACAGAACTGCRTACCTATTTTTACCAAAATCTAGATCAGGTTGTCGTATGGATGAAATTCAGAGTTTAAATAAAGTTTTTTACAATTAAGAATAGATTCGTGACCGATATGTGAAACCACAAYARTTAATTAAAGCVCTCACRGYCAAAGCTAGATCTTCGTGMTGAAATTTCTTCTGTGACTTTGTATACATATCTCAAGTTCAACTGCGCGCCGAATTATATTTTCGGTCTTAAAACACAGTCTTAAGATGAACAAGGATAGTAAATCACAATATTAAATTGATAATCAATTTAATAATTATGATGCTAACAAGCATCTCAATCCCTTATTCCCCCCGGATCGGCGCGCAGTTGAACTTGAGATATGTATACAAAGTCACAGAAGAAATTTCAGCACGAAGATCTAGCTTTGACC